>JAQZBX010018655.1:9846-34524 GCA_029593785.1 Cabassous unicinctus | reverse complement strand
ACTTTCACAGTTTCACAATCTTTATTCTTCATTGACTGTTACTGTCCTTCAGATTTTAGCGTTCTTAACAAGAAACTCAGCAAAGGTGAAGTGGAGTCCTCCTTCTCTTTTCTGATCCTGAGTCATGTCCCAAGCTTGTGCTTATTTATCGCCTTAGGGATTCCCCTATATACAGTAATCCAAATGTCTCCTCTACTCCCCTCCTCCCAGGTGCTCAGTTGTATGTCTTAAAACCAGTAATCCTTTGCCTCAGGTCACTTTGATTTCATTGTTCCTTATACTGCTTTAGCTATCTGCAAGCTGTTTCTGCCTCCAGGGAAAGTTCTGGGATGGTGAGCCAGAGGTCAGTGTCCTGATTCAGTCTTTCAGACTGCCATCTAATAGACTGCCACAGACATACAAACACCCTACTATGTGTGTTGGGGTTACTCTTCTCCCTCTAGAAGAGGGTCAGGGATCCACAGTGGAAGCACAGGCTGACTTATAACATGCTGGAAAGGGAATGTGAAAGGGGCAAGCAAGTGTACCATGAGCTTCTCCTATTTTTATAGCTGTATTTTCTTGATTCAGCACTCACCCTGATACTGCAACACTTTAACTGTTTTCCAGAATTTTGAGAAGATGTCTCTGCCAGTTTTTGATAGTTGTTCAAAGATCCTTTATGGGTACAGGAGCCTGGAGTGTCTTATACCAATATTGGTCAATTGGAATCCTGTCCTATGTGGCAGAAATTTTTAAATACCTCTTATTACACAATTTTTAAAATATATCTTTTATTTTTTAAAGATACTTAGATTACATAATGTTACATGAAAAATATAGGGGATTCCCATATACCTCCCACATTTTCCCACATTAACAACATCCTTCATTAGTGTGGTACATTCATTACAATTGATGAACACATTTTGGAACATTCCCACTAAGCATGGATTATAGTTTACGCTGTAGTTTACACTCTCTCCCACACAATTTTGTAGATTATGGCAAGATATATAATGGCTTGTATCTGTCATTGCAATGTCATTCAGGACAATTCCAAGTCCCAAAAATGACCCTTTATTATACCTGTTTTTTCCCTATCCCTGCCTCAGAACCTCCTGTGGCTAGTGCCTCCACATCAATGATATAAGTTCTTACATTGCTAGACTCACAATAAGTCTATAGTAGAATACCAACAAGTCTACTTTAGTCCATAGTTCATTCCCCAATCCTGAGGATTCTAGGATGGTGATTTCCACTCCACCTCTAATTGAAAGGGTGCTTTGATCCCATAGGGCAGATGGGTGGGATTCTCTTGCTTGCAGTTGTAGACTCTCTCGGTTCCTTGGGATGGTCAATATCCATCATCATCTCCTCGTTAGTTGTCCTGGGTGAGTCCAATGAGCTGGAGAGTAGGTGTTGCAACTCTGTTGAGATTCAGGGCCCAGCTGGTACAAGGACAACCCAAAGATTTAAGTCTCTTGGATGTATACCTATCAACTCTAGTACTAATTGTAGGTTCAAATAGAAGGGTCAGAAGAGCCATGTGTAGGGAAACCACAACTGAGTCCAACTCTGTCACACTGGAGAATATAAATTCCAAAGTAGGGCCCACTGGCAAGGCACCAAACTCCTGAGCTATCTGCCCTGACTATGGTGTCTGGATGTCTCCAGAGCCCTCAGGAGCCCTGCTATTTGAGGTAGTATTTACTTTTGGCAGTCAATGAGGTCCTGCTGAGACATACATAAGTGTAACCTCTGGAATGACCTCCCAACTCACTTTGAAGTCTCTTAGCCATATAAACTCATTTGCCTTTACCTTTTCCCCCTTTTGGTCATGGTCTTTCTGCAGTTGCATTGCTAGTTGGTACTTGGTAGTAATCCCTCGGTGCCAGGGAAGCTCATCCCTGGGAGTCATGTCACATCCTGGGGGGAATGTAATATATTTATATGCTGAGTTCAGCTTAGAGAGAGACCACATTTGAGCAACAAGGAGTGTCTCAGGAGATAACTCTTAGGCACCCTATAATACTATGCTGTTTCAATTTCAAAAGTAAAGGTTCATAAGTATAGTCATCACTATCAAGGGCCCATCAGTGGACCATCCTCCTTCACTAGTCATTGCCCCTGTACTTGGGGTATTCTTTCTGTTCTATTAGAGAATGTGGCAGAACTCCCCAAGATGGGAATTCGATATTCTTTTGGTTATTGTGTGAATCTCCATCCACCGTGACAATGCCCAATGAATACTTGAACACATTTATATACCTTATATGTATGCCCCAGGGGAACCTCCACCCATGTATCCCCCACCACTGACACCCCACACCAATAATCCTCCCCCATCATAGTTGTAACCCTTTTGTGATCCAAAACATCTTCAAAAAGAAAGCCAACAAAATAACCAAATATAATTATAAGCAAATGAAATAATAATGATAATTTTAAAAATAAGAAATAAAATACAAAAATTTTTTAAAAAATAAAAAATTGGAATACTAAAAAATAATGAAAAAATATTTTTAAAAATTTTTTTGACATTTTTCATCACTGTAAGATCTGTTGTCGTATATGTACAGTGACATTTTCTTCCATCTGTTCCTTCAGTGTTTTACTTTTTTCATTTTGTCTTCAAAGAGGCTTTAGGTTACAGAAAAGTCATGAAAGTCATGTACAGAGTATAGGGGATTCCCATATACCCAACATCCTCCCCCCTTTCCCCTATTAATAACATTTTGTATGTGGATGGTACATGTGTTACAATTGATGTACAAATATTGATACATAGCTACTAACCATCATCAATGGTTTACATTATGGTTTACATTTTACCATACATTTTTATAAATTTTGATGAAATTTAACGTGGCCTGTATCCATCATTGCAAGATCATGTAGAACACTTCCATCACCCCCAAAATGCCCCCTGTTCCATCTATTCTATTCCTCCCTCCCCTTCCCCTCAGGGCCCATGGCAACCACCAGACTTCACTCCTTATTATAGTATTGTTTCTACAGTTTTTATGTAATCTAGCTTTTATCTGTGTTATTTTAGCATTAACTCTATCATTATTTTATCTTTTATTTAAAATTAATGGTGTGAAATTCCCTAATAAGAATAAAATTATTCTTTAGCAGTCAACAGCAGGTTTCATCTCAGTGTGTCTAATAGGGTAAAAACCAAAAAATAAAAGCAATCAAATAAAGCTCACAGGTAAATGAGTAAAATACTTAAAAATAGTATATTAGCATTATTTCTTCTATAAACATGAGAGTTCGCAAAAGAAAAATGGTGTAAATCAATGCAATGAAATTTACCCAGAGAATATTTTAAATAATATTGATTTCTACTGGTTCCAATTTAGTCAAAAGTGACCCACTTCAATCAGGCATTTGCCTAGTAGCCTGTGGAGAAACATGTACTTTTAAAGGAAATAGAAGAAGCAGGCTCTAACTCTCGCTTGGGCTACTGCGTAGGAATTCTACTTTGAAAGTAACAGCAATATGATTATGTTATTATGAATGCCCTCCTCATAAATAACTCTGAGTCCTTATTATTGTCCTCCAATTGAGTTATTCCCTGACAGTACTATGGAAGAACCAGCTATCAAAATCTTTATAGACTCTAATTCTACTTTCCTAAATTTTGGTCACACCTTATCTGGATTTAGGGTCCTAAAGAACTTAGGACTCATATCAGAACTCTAGTTCAACCCTACATCAAATTGGGTGTATGAAATCTTAGAAAAAAACAATCAAGTATACTGTTTTTTCCATAGGAAAATATATTCTAAGATTCTCTGTGCAATTGCTTTTACACTGAAATGTGTTTTACTGAATAATATAGTATTTAGTACTTACTAAATAGTAAATAGTGAGACACTTGAAGTTGTCATGGGTACATTTTTGCATTATGTTATACCATATTTTCCTTTATGAAAATTGTAGGAAAATCTCAGGAAGAAATTTACTTATGTCTTTAAATAAAAAACAGCTTTACCTCTCCTGAACTTTGTCCTATCCTAGGATGAATTCTGTAATTAATTTCCATCTGTGTTGACTACTAAAAAATCTTAGAACTAAGATTATGAGGAGTCCATAACCAATGTGTGGGATTTCATATATGCAAATGCTTGTATTTACCTCATTTCTCTAATGTCTCTACTTTTTAAATAAATTTCTCTTCCATTTTTATTTATCATTAGTTAACTGTTATGTGGTGTAAGCCACATTAAATCTTTTTGTGAACAAGACATAAAAATACATTAATACATTAAATTCCATTTCCAGATATCTGACCTACAAATTTTGAAGTCGACCCATCCAAAGATCCTAACTGCCTATACCTGCTGTGTAGGCACCCCCTCTTCTCCCACCCCTAATCATTCCTTTAAAGGAGAATTCATATGGTGGAAGCATTGTGCTATGGAAATTTCTTTTTTTAAGCATGTGACCCTGTTTCTGTGCCCTAAGCATGTGACTTCAGTATCTCTTTAGTGTTCAAAATTAGAGGTTACACTGGTCAATTAGCAAAAATTTTTTTTTTAAATTAGGGTTTATAAATAAAGTTTTTTTTAACTAAAATGCTATGTAAATGTAATTGGCATTTTTAACTCTTGAAAGGTCTAATACCCATTGCTAAGAAAATAGAAGGTGACTACAGTGACCTTTTGTAATAAGAAAGTATCATTAATGGGAAAACTCATGTTGAAGACTCTTGTCTATCTCTGTGTCTGTACATGTGTGTGTGTGTGAGTACATGCGAGTATGTGTTCAGATGTATGTAACTGTCTGAAGTATAGTATGTTTATTATCACCCTTTTTAAATCAGGTTGATTAGTGATATTTTGAAAATTCTTTAATGTACAGAAATTTTAAATGTTTACATTTTGGGGAGCAACATTTGTGGGTTTTCAAAAAATAGCACAATCAGCATTCTGGTTTCCTATAAGAGCACTCAGTGTATTTGTAGACTGGTGGTCTACATATTGATCCCTCTTGTTTCCATGACTAAAATTGATTTCTCACCCCAGAAAGACCTTTGCTTCTCATCAAACTTGCTTTTTCTCTTATACTGAAATGACATTTGATTAGATTATTCACCAGAAGAAGGCTTCATGTTTGAGCACAATCAATATGCTTACATTTACCGATTTTATAGACCGTTCAGTGGCTAATTTTATAAATGAAAGCTGGAATTCTTCAGATTTAATCAGATTACACCAAAACTTGAAGATTGTTTTATAATTTTCACTTCCTTTATCAACCTAATATAATATTCAGCAGCTCTATTCTTAAAGACATTATGTACTCATATGTAAATATGACATCAACAAACATTCCTCAAGCACTTTTTAGTTGCAAAATATTGTGATATATGCAAAGAATATATATGGTCCTTACTCTGAAGGACTTTATATCCTGTGCACATATACAATATATGTATAAATGTTCATTGACAATGAAAATAGTATATAATTATAAATGAATAGTACTGTCAATGATAAAAAATAATTTGCAATATCTATTTTTAACAACTATTATGAGGCCAGAGTCTTTATGCTATGTTCAATTATTACATCTATCATTTCTAAGTTTTATAACAGTGCTCCAAATGACTTAGTATTAACTCCATTTTACAGACAAGGCACCATATTGCATCCCAATAGATGTTAAAGGTTTTTATAAGTTAGGAGTTCCTTACAGCTGTAGTAGCCAGGAAGATTTGACAGAGATTGTTCAGATTGATTCAGCCTTTCATGATGTGAAGGATTCAGATCAGTGCAGACAAAAGAAGAAAAGGGTCCAATTTGGGGAGGAAAGACACAAGTTGTTGAATAAAGACAAAAAGGAGAGAGCACATGAATGCTGGAGAAGAGCATATACTGAAATGTCCAGAGCAGTTTCATCTGAAAGTAGTTTGGAGATAAATTTGAAGAGAAGCAATAACATCAGATTATAAAAGGGCTCGCGTGCTGTCTAATGGCTAATTTATTCTTGAGTACATTAAATTTGTTTGAAGGCTTTTGGGGAAAAGTATAATACTGGCAACCTCTATATTAAGAATACTGTGTTAACCTGACAGGAATGCAATAATATATGGAATGTTTTAGAACATAGAAGTAGAAAGACCAATTACAAGACATTTAAAATAGTCCAAAGATGTGGGGACAAAGTCCAAAACGGAAGTCATACAATGGAACCAAAAGAATATAGGTGAGTGATGTTTTGAAAGACGAGTCAGAAGATCTTTGTGATTGAATAGATTTGAGTAAAGAGTAGACTTAATGATGACTTCAAGATTTTGGAATTGGGTAACTAGAAAAAAAATGTAATCATGAATATATTTATCTTAATTTACAGGAGAAAATGGCTTTTTAAAGAGGGGTAACTTCAGTGAATTGAATTTTGTATATTTGTTTATGAGATACTGGCACATATGCAAGTTGAAATATGGCATAGAACATCAAGAGTGATGTCAGAAAATGAATTTTGATTTGTCACATGTTTAAAGCCACAAGATTAGATCAGACCTCTAAGAAAGAGAGCATGGAAAGAGTCAAAGGATATAGTTCATGTTTCAGTTACTACTATGTGCAAAGAGTAGACAGAAAATTTAAAAGTTAATTATTTTATTTCCATTTTATAGAAGAGCCAAAAGACAGTAGGGAGGTTAAGTAAGTTACTAAAGTCATAGCTACCAAGACTACTGGAAGAGTAATATTTAGAACTAACGGTAATTCTAAGAACAATTATAAAATCTGAAAAAATATTTTTTATAGACGTGTTTGAAAACACCAATGAGCTAATAAAGCAGTGAACAATTGCAAGTCAAAGATTTCAGAGAAGAGACACAAAAATATAAGCTTGGTATTTAGGTAGTTTTAGCCCTACAGATAGCTATAGTTCCAGAACAGGTAACTGAAAAGCTGAGAATATTAGCAGCTTCATTGGGCTATGTGGAGAAAAATTATACTTCAAGTCTGAAGGAAAAAGAACCCTAGTAAACTCATTAGTTAGGAGGTAGGATTGCAAAGAGCTCTAGCCTAGGAGCAAAAAAAAATTAAAATGGACCAATGCCCAAAGGGTCTGAAGCCCTGTTTAAATCACTTCAATCATGAAAATTAAATTGTCCAGGATTGGTAGTAGACAAGTACACAAACATTGTGTGAGCTCTTAATATACTACTCTCAATAACTGATATATCAAGCAAGCAAAAAATCAATAATGAAAAAGATATTTTAAAAAGTTAACAAATTTGACCTAAAAGAATATTGCATACAACCATAGGAATGCTTTCTTCTCAGATGCATATGAAGTCTTAAATATTTTGGGACATAGAGCAAGTATTAATATATTTAAAAGGTTTCACATCCTCCAGAATATATTTTCTGATCATAGTTCTATCAAGCAGGAAATCAATGTAGAAAAACTATATAATCTCCATATATGCATAAATAAATAATTTTCCAAACAACCCATGGTTCAAAGAAGAAATCGCAATAGAAAGTAAAATATATTTAACTGACTAATATAAATTTAACTGTATAATATGAATTCTATATATCAAAACAGATGTAGCTAAGCCATATATAGAGGGAAATATATAGTTTTAAAGGCAAATATATTAATTATAAAGGAATGTTGAAAATCAATGAGCTAAGTATTCTTTCCATGCATATAAAAAATAACATAGAAATATAAACTCAAAAATATAATAGTAGGAATGAAAAGAGTTTAAAAAGCAAAAATCAGTTAATTAGAAGGGAAACCATGCAGTAGAGGTGATCAATGAATCCAAATTAGGTTTTTGAAATGACTAATAACATTTATAAATTCATAGAAAGCCAAATCAAGGAAAAGAAACAATAGGAGGTAAGCACTCATTACCAGTTTCACGGTGATATATTACATCATTAATAATCATAAAGACATCAAATATAAGTAATGGAATTATTAACAACTTCATGCCAAAACATTTTAAAATTTATATGAAAAGAATATATTCCCAGAAAAACACAATTCACCAATCCTGAATCGATAATAAATATCTTCCCACAAAGAAAATTATAGGTCCAGATGGCTTCTCTAGCAAATATTGCCAAAATATTAAAGAAGAAATAATACCAATCTTATACAAATTTTTGAGAGAGTAAAAAATGACCACTTCTCAATTTATTTAATGAGGCTAGTATAATATTAATACCAATATTAAAGGCAAAATTAGACGAAAAAAACTCTAAAGAAAATATTAGCAAGTCATATTCAATGTTATATGAAAGGATACTATATAATAAGTGGTTGTGATTTTTTTCCAGGAATGTATGAGCAGTTTATTAAAAACTCAGTATGATTAACACATTAACAAAGTTACATATGATTGTTTCAATAGATTCAGAAAATGTGTATGATAAAATTTAATAACCACTTATGATGAAAACTCATAGCAAGCTAGGAATAAAAAGGAATTCCTTAAATTTGATAAGTATACAAGAAAAATATTAAACACTATAATGGTGAAATAGTTAAAGCTTTTCCTCTAAAATAAGAAATAGAGAAGGATGCATACTATCACCACTCCTATTAATTAATTAATAAACCAAGTTTCTTTGTGTATTAAATTTGCATCCAGTAATTATTATAAGGTCATAATATAAATTATAACCTATTCATTTTCAATAATAACTCTCAAACTAATTGTACAATTTATATGGAAACTCAAAGTGCCAGGAATAAGCAAACCACTCTGGAAAGAAGATGCAACAAGATGCTCTACTGGATATCAAAACTTTTTATAAACCTAAGTAAATAAGACATGGTAATATTGAGGCAAGAGTATACAAATAGACCAGTGGAACAGAATACACAGTCCAGAAACGGAACACATATTTACAGATACAATGTATGATAAATTGAGCAATTCAGGGCAGGGTATAAAGGATAGTCTTCTCAATCAATGATGCTAGGTTTAGGGGAAAACAATGAGGAAAAAAAGAAAAAAGGAAATTGATCCCTCTTTCAAACAATATACAAAAATCAGATAAATAAATCAAAAGATAAAAGGCTCTAAAAGCTTCTAATTTAGATGATAATATAGGAGATGAACTTCATGAGTTGGTGTAGGGAAAGGTTTTGTTTATCAGTATATGGAGGAAAAAAGATTCATAAATTGAATTACATCAAAGTCAAGAGGTTCTAATCATTGCAAAACATTATCCAGATCATGGAAAGGCAAGTCAAAGAACAACAAAAAATATTTGCTGACAAAGGTTTGGTATTCAGAAATTATAAGGAACTACTACAAATCAATAAGAAAAGTATAGTTATTCCAATAGGAAAAATAGTCAAGAAATTTGAACAGATATTTTTCAAAAGAATATATCCTAATGACCAGTGAATATATCAAAACATTCTCATCCTTATTAGGAACTGGAAAATATCAAAACCAAAATGATATACTACTACATACTCACCAGAATGGCTAAAAGTAAAACTTAGACAATATCAAATGTTGGTAAAGATGGGAAACAAGGGAACATTCAAATACAGCTGAAGAAAAGTGACAGTTTACCACTACCTAACATAGATGAACATATTTATGACCAATGACTTAGGAATTCCACTCCTATGTGTATACCAAAAAGAAAAGTGTGAATAAGTGCACTAAAACATGTAAAAAATGTCCACAACTTATTTATAACAATGCTAAACTGGGTAATATCACAATGGCTATCAACAGTGGAATGATATATTGTAGAATATTCCTACAAAGGATAAATATACAAAAATGAACTACAGCTACGTACAGCAATGTGGGTGAACCTCACAAACATTATTGAGTGAGGAAAGTCAGGTAAAAAGATACCATATTATTCCATTCATATGAATTTAAAAACTAGACAAGGCAAAACTATAACTAAAATTCATATTAGGCCCACCCTGATCAGGATTGTGGAGTGAGATGCTTCAGGGCTCCATCCCACCATAGGCACTTTGAACAACCAGAAAGAGCTGGCAGAAATATCTTTCTCCAAGCTCCAGAAAATAGTTAAAGGACTGCAGTAACTGGGTGAGGCCAAATCAAGAAAAGCCACTCAAAAGTGGGAGGATCGTGTGGTACCCTGGCTGATTCTACCTCCAACCCCTCACCAGCGCCACATGGAGCTGATCTGCATTCCCAGTGCAGATCCTTGGTTCCAGGTCTGGATGGGGCAGAGTAACCCTCATGTATATACCGGAAGCACGTGTGTCTGGTCCAATCTGTCTGTGGTGGCCCGAGGGACTCGCTGTCCCAGAACTTGTCCTGCATATAGAAAGTGGTTCACCAAGCTCTTCTACAGAACACTGTGGGAGATTAGTCAAGTGGCTGCCTGGGGCAAGGTTCTCCTGGCTGTAGGATATGTAGTGCAGTGCCAAGGACCTTGAGGAAATAGTTTCCTAGGAAGAAGAGACATTCATATCCATGTAACAGAGAAATTCCCAGGAACACATGTGCATGCCCAAGACATGACACTTGTGCAGAAAGAATCAGAGAGGCCTATACTTTGGCCTCACGCTATTCTCTAAATTCATTGGATGAATAAGTCCTGAAGAAGAGCACACAAAACAAGTCAATCTGCAAAGACTGGGAAAGGTATTTTCTTTTCCTTTTGCTTTTGTTTTTCTTTTTGTTGTTGTTAGGTCCTGGAATTCAAGGAAATGTTTGTCTTAACATTAGCTGGACACAGGCTTAAGGAAGAGATACATTAGAGTCTAAATACCATCAATAACACCTTAAAATATAAAAAATCCAAGTTTCAAGAACAGGTTACAAAACATACAAATAAACAAGAAGTGATGGCCCAGGCAAAGGAGAAAATCATCATTAGAAATCATCAATGAGGAGGACCAAACCTGAGACATGCCAGACAAAGACTTTAAAAGAACAGGCATAAATATGCTCAAAGAGCTAAAGGAAATCAGGAAAAACATAGATGCACATAAAAATAATATCAATAGGAAGATGAAATTTATGAAAAGGAACTAAACAGAGCTGAAGACCACAGTAATATAAATGAAAAATTCCTTAGAGGAATTCAAGAGGAGATTGGAGCTGGCAGAAGAAAGAATCCGTGAACTTAGATACAACAACTGAAATCATCCAGTCTGAGAAGCAGAAGAGAAGGAAGAAAGAATGAAGAAAAATATAGAACTACAAGTGTTGGAGAAGATGTGGAGGAATGGGAACACTTATCCACTGCTGGTGGGAATGTAGAATGGTGCAGCCATTATGTAGGAAAGTTTGGCAGTTCCTCAGGAAGCTAACTATAGAACTGCCATATGATCCAGCAATTCCACTGCTGGGTATATAGCCAGAAGAATTGAAAGCAGAGACTTGAACAGATATATGCACACCAATGTTCATGTGGCATTATTCACAATTGCCAAAAGTTGGAAACAACCCAAATGTATCAACAGATGAATGAATAAACAAATTGTAGTATATACGTACAATGGAATATTACTCAGCCATAAGAAGGAATGCAGTGTTAACACATGGGATAACATGGATGAATCTTGAAGACCTTATGTTGAATGAAGCAAGCTAGGCACTGAAGGAAAAATATTACATGACCTCACTGCTGTGAATTAAGCAAATTGAACAGACTCACAGACCTAGAGTCTGGAAGATCAGTTTATAGGAGACAGAAAGGGAGAAGGATGTGAGTCAACGCCCATATGGGTACAATCTATGATAAGGTGAAAGGGAGTAGTTGTGCAGTGGATGGGCATAACAGTGGTGCAGTGATGCTATTGGGCTGGGCAGTGGTGGTCTGTGGGGGGGGGAGAGTGGAAGGGTAGGTTGGACTGTCCATGGAACTGGGGGGGAGGGTTGGGGGAGGGAGCAGTTGAACTATGGAGGTTTGCGGGTATTTGGTTGAAACTACATCGGGAATGTTCTTTTGGCAAATATGGCAGGGGAGCATTACTGGTTTAAGGTGTTGGATGTGGGGGGCATGCAGGATAGGGCACACCTGGGGCAGTCTTCTAGGGTGTGTGTAGTGTTCATCTTGTCATTGTGTGTTGTAGCAGTGGGTGGAGACTCTCATAATGAGTGGGAAGGTTTTGGACTCCCAACCTGGGAAGTCCTGCTATGATCTCAAATAGAGGAGCGGGAGTCTCTCAAGAGCATAGGCAGTGCCTAATAGGGGAGGACAGGCCAGTATGTCAAGCCCTCAATGTTGTTGCAAGTAACTATGAATATCGTCCTTCAATCAGTACATCTTCGTGGTTACCGTGGGTCCCAAGGGGAGGGGGAGGGAGGAATAGAATAGATGGAACATGGGATATTATTGGGGTGATGGAATTGTTCTATATGACCTTGCAATGATGGATACAGACCATGTCAAACTTCATCAAAATCTATAAAAGTGGATAGTCCAAAATGTAAACCATAATGTAAAACATTGACCATGGTTAGCAGCAAAGTTTTAATATTTATACATCAATTGTAACAAATGTACCATCCATATGTAAAATGTTATTAATAGGGGAAAGGGGGGATGATGTTGGGTATATGGGAAACACCTATATTCGGTACATGACTTTCTGTAACCTAAAGCTTCTTTGAAGACAAAATTTAAAAAAAATAAGAGACTGGGGGAATAAATGGAAGAAAATGTCACTCTACGTACAAGACAACAGATCTTACAATGATGAAAGACAATGTCAAAAATTATTTTTTAATTTTATATTATTTCAAATTATTTTTAAAATTTTTAGTATTTCATTCATTATTTTTAAAACTATCATTATTATATCATTTTCCTATCAATTGTATTCAGTTATTCTGTTTCAAATTAGAAGAAGTTTTAGATCACAGAAGCGTTACAATTGAGGCAGGAGAGGATCTTTGGTGTGGGGTGTCAGAATTGGGGGATGCATGGGAGGAGGTTCACCTGGGGCATACCTATAAGGCATATGAATGTGTTCAAGTGTCATGGGGCATCATCACAGTGGGTGGAGAGTCACACAATAACCAAAGGAATATCAAATTTCCATCCTGGGGAGATCTGCCACATTCTCTAATGGGACAACAAGAATCCTCTGAGTATAGGGGCAGTGACTAGTGATAGAGGATGGACCATTGATGGGCCCTTGATAATGATGACTGTACTTATGAACCTTTACTTTTGAAATTGAAACTTAGCCTAGTATTATAGGGTGCCTAAGAGTTACCTCCAGAGAGCCTCCTTGTTGCTCAAATGTGGCCTCTAAGCCAACATAGATGCATTACTTTCCCCCCATTGTGGGACATGACTCCTGCCATGAGCCTCCCTGTCACTGAGGGATTACTACCAAGCACCAACTAGCAATGCAACTGGAAAAAAACCTAGACCAAAAGGGGGAAAGGGTAAAGACAAATGAGTTTATATGGCTAAGAGACTTCAAAATGAGACACTCCAGAGGTTATGCTTATGCATGTCTCAGCAGGAACTCATTGACTGCCAAAGTAAATATTCCCTCAAAAAGCAGGGCTCCTGAGGGCTCTGGAGACATCCAGACACTATAGGCAGGGCTGACAGCTCAGGAGTTTGGCACCCTGCCAGTGGCGCTACTTTGGAATTTATGCTCCCCTGTGTGATGGAGTTGGACTCAGTTGTGGTATCCCTAGACATGACTCTTCTGCCCCTTCTATTTGAACCTGTAGTTAGTACTAGAGTTGATAGGTGTTTGTCCAAGAAACTTAAATCTTTGGGCTGTCCGTGAAAAAACCAGTCAGATCCTGAATCTCAACAGATTTGCAACACCTACTCTCCAGTTCTTTAGACTCACCCAGGACAACTAACAAGGAAATGATGATTGACAACAACCATCTCAAGGAACAGAAGGAGTCTGCAACTGCAAGCAAGATAGTCTTATCCATCTGCCCCATGGGATCTAACCTCCCTCTCAATTAGAAGTGGAGTGGGCATCACCCTCCCAGAATCCTCAGGATTAGGGAATGAATGATGGACTAGAGTAGACTTACTGTTATTCTACTATAGACTAATTGTGATCCTAGCAATGGAAGAACTCTTATCATTGATGTGGAGGCAATGGCCACTGGAGGTTCTGAGGGGAAGGAGAGGAAAAAATATCGATATTTGGAAATTGTCATGAATGACATTGCAATGACAGATATAAGCCATTGTATATCTTGTGACAACTTACAAATATGTGCAGGAGAGAATGTAAACTACAATGCAAAGTATAAACCGCTCTTAGTGGCAGTGCTCCAAGATGTGTTCATCAATTGTGGCAAATGTACCACACCAATGAAGGATGTTGTTGATACGGGAAAATGTGGGAGGACTAGGAAGCAGGGCATATGGAAATCCCCTATATTTTTTTATGTAACATTATGTAAGCTAAGTTTCTTTTTTAAAAAAATTATAAGTATATTTAAAAAGAAAAAGTTAAAACACAGAATCCACATAATGAAATATGAAAACACTATCTTGATTAGGTTTGAAAACTAAGTAAAATGCATACTTTATTCAAAAATAGATAGATTCAGGAGGAAAAAGAAAAGAAAAAAGAAAAATATATAGAGCCTGCAGAACCTGTGGGATACCATCAAGTGTACCAATACATACATTGTGGGAGTCACAGAAGGAGAAGAAAGAGAAAAAGAGGCAGAGGGAATATTCAAAGATATAATGGCTGAAAAATTCCAAAATTTAACAAAAGACATGAATATACTCATCCAAGACCCTCAACAAACTCCAAACAGGATAAACCCAATTACACGCACACCATGGCATATTATGCTCAAATGGTTGAAAGCCACAGATGCAGTGAGATTTCTGAATGACAGAAGAGAGAAACAGCACAAGGGAGCTCAATAAGATTAAATGCCGATTTCTCATCAGAAACCATGGAGACAAGAAGACAGTGGGATGACATATTTAAAGTGCTTAAAGCAAAAAACTGCCAACCAAGAATTCTGTATCTGGCAAATCTGTCTTTCAAAAATGAGGGAAAGATTAAGACATTGCCAGATAAAAGTAGAGGGAGTAACAAGAACTACATATGGGTGGAGGAATGGACTAGTACAGTAACATAGTTTATGTGTACCATTTAAGTCAAGATGTTATCAAAGCAAATGAGATTGTTACAGATTTAGGATGTTAAATTTAAGCAACATAGTAACTACAAAGAAATTATCACAGAACATGCAATCTCATAGAGACGGAGAGTAGAGTCCAGGTTGCCTGAGGTGGTGGAAGGATAATGGGGAGTAAATGCAAAATGGGTGGGTAGGATATCTGTTTGGGGAGATCAGAAAGTTATGGAAGGTGGTGAGGGTACCACAACATACCACTGAATGGTATGTTTGGGAGTGCTTGAAATGGGAATGGTTATATTGTATATACCCTCAATTAAAAAAAAGAAAAAAACTAAAGAGACAATGACAATTAAAGGCAATACATGATCCTGGACAGGCTCTAACAAGGAAGGAGAGAAGACTCAAAAGGACATTATTGGGACATACAAAAAATTTGAATACAGACTGTAAGCTTTGTATTAATGTTAAATTTCTTGAACACAATAACTGCACTTATGGTGAGTACATAAGTGAATATCCTTGTTCTTTGGAAATGTGCATGGCAGTGTTAAGTGTTCAAGGAGCATGATATATACAACCTAAGCTCAAGTATTCAGAAAAATGGATTGATAGACAGGAAGATGGATAGAGAGAGAGATGGATTGACAGATTGGTGGTAGATAGAATGATATGGCAAATATGGCAAAATGTTAAAATTGGTGAAACTGGGTATCTGGGGGTATGGGGGTTTGTTGGAGATCTCTGTATGGCGTTTGTATTGTTTTTGAAACTGTCTGAAAGTATCTGAAAATACAAAGTTTGAAATTTAAAAAAAATTAGTATTAGTAATTACCTTTCAGTGGGAGTTCTGGAAAGGGTCATGGTGGGGTAGAGGGCCTCCAGGGTTACTGGCAGCATCCTAATTTGTGATGTGAGGGTGATTACCTAGGTGTTCACTTTGTGATGATTATTGAGCTGTACATTTGTTTTGTAAACTTTCCTGTTCATATTTTATACTTAAAATTTAAAAACATTATAAATAAACACAAAATAAAAAGTCAAGGCAACAAAGCTAGAAAATGCAAGTGAAGGATTCAAACTCAGGTCTACCTAACTCCAAAATATATGAGTGAAATGAGTGATTTTTCTTTATTCAGGAAAAGAGATACAAGTAATGAAACCTTGGTGCATGTTCAAATTTGGTGAACAAATATATCAAGAACTCTATATTAATTAGTGGTGAAAATAAAAGCAACAGAAAATATCTATGAATGAAATATGTTGCTACATAAACTCACTATGCTTAACTTGATTTAATTCATAGGCAGTGCCACCCAATTTGATCATTTATTAATCCACATAAGTTCATTTTGTCCATTGGACTAGAAATTTCTGGAAACCACTGGCCAAATTTCATTGGGGTTTAATTTCCCCATGACAGCTAGTATATACATAGCAAATAACTTCTTGCATAATACAATTTCAGGGAAAAATTTTTTATATTTTCATTTAATTCCATTTTCTCTTCTTGCTTATACCAGGATCTTCAAATGATGTACTTTCTGAGGAAAAGAATGCTTGTATTATGTTATTCACTGATATACCCACTGTACCTAGCACAGTGCTTGGCACATAAATGAGTGAAGCTTGGTACTTACCAAACCATTTAGTCACTTATGCCTCGATCCTGTGTTTCCATCAACTTAGAATATACTCTCCTACCCATTTTTGACTATTGACGTTCTACCTATTTCTTACGAGCCAAATTGAAAAACATCTCTTCCATATAGTCTCCTTCACTCTTCCTAGTCAGAACCGAATACTTCCTCCTTGCATTCCAGTAACAATTTATTTGTATCTTGGCATATATTATACTCTCTTTATATTATAGTTAGTTGCATATATGTGTGTCTCTCCTACTTAAAGTGTAAGATAGTAGATAATGTAGGGATAGCAAGAGGGGAACAAATAGGCACTAACATTTCTGATATGTCAGCTCTGAGCTGATTGTCACCTCACTTAATCTCAAGTGATCAGACAATAAATATGCTTATCCAGCGTCACAAAAAAAGAAATGGAGGCTCTGAGAAGTTAGATTATGTGGCCAAGGTGACATCTAGCTTTTATTTGTATCCAGGTCTCTCTGGCTCTCAAGTTAGTTTCCTTTTTATCTTTCCAAACTGCTTCCATAGCAAACAATGAACGTGTCCTATTTGTGGCCCTCATAGCTCTTTGCCTAGTATCCTCCCATAGGTGGTCATGAAAGATTTGTAGATTTGAATAGGCTTTTGTTCCTTCAGTGACAAATGCTGAGTTTTCCTGATGCTAAGTGAGGGAAGTGCAGATTCAAATGTAGAGGTGCTATGTCTGTCAGTATTCATAAAGTATCAGAAAAAGAAACCTACTACAACTTTCTCTAACATGTATCTCAGACTGAACGCATCTTTAAAATGTACCTATATGTACATTAATGAAGTTGCCTTTAAAATATTGTAGTTGTCTACTGACAGCTCAGAACAGGACTTGTGTTAAAATGTCAAAGCTCGTGCAAAAATATTTTTGTTAGGTTTTTTTTCTCCTCTATTTCCTTTGTGCTTATTTTTATTACTTTTTTAGTCTATACTTTGTTGTATTCATTGCATCTATTTTTTGTAGATTTTTAAATTAGAGATGTAAACTTAAAAAAATCATGCATAATGTGCAGAATTCCCATACATCATCCCTCCACCAATACCTTACATTGTTGTAGAACATCTGTTACTGATTATGAAAGAAAATGATTAGACTGTTGCCACTAACTATGGTCCATAGCATACACTTAGTATATTTTTTTCATACACCCCCTATTATTAACACTATGTATTAGTATTATACATTTGTTATCATTCATGAGAGAACATTCTCATATTTGTACTGTTAACCATAGTCCATCTTCCACCACATGACTTATTGCATCTATTTTTAATGATGTAGTTTATTTTCAGGATGGAAAATATCTTTAATTATTTCAGTATATGGTAAGTTTTAAAATGTAGCTTTGTGGTTTTTAAATAATGTTATGGCAATATTTCTACCTGCTCTTGCTTAAATCACTAACTCTATGAATGTGACAGATGGCAATATATTTTACATCTAAAAATAATAAATTGGATGGGGAAAATGTTCTTTCTCTCTTTTATAACTTGGATCATGTAAAAATAATTAATTCTGATAGATGATGGCAATATAAATGGTGATCTGTATGTTCTCCTATTACTAAAAGTACTAATGAGATTACAGAACAATTGGTACAGTATCCCCAAATTCAAGGTCATTATTAAATACACATGATGTCTCCTAAGGAATTGTTTGAATATATTCTGAATTTAAATTAGAAATTAATATTTGATGTTGTAAAATACAATTTAAGTTCAGCTTTCCTTTAAGGAATAAATAGTAGTTTTGTGGATATTTATATTGTCAGTAAATAGCCTTTTATTTTTTTAGGAAAAAGAAAAATGGTTTGCAAATAAATAAGAATATAAAAACAAAATTTTTGCAGTATTTCACACTTGGCATATGAACAAACAAGGTCATCTCTTCATGCAGAGGCAAAATCGACTGGCTTGTGGAAGCCTCATTTTAGGAAGGTTAGAGGGGAGCAGCTCTACTACCTCAGAGAAGTACACTTTAGTGACTTCTCCTCTGGCAGAGCTACCAAATCAGTAGTAGGTCATCTGGAGTAATAAATCAATTCTCACAGAGTCATTCTTAGGGTATAGTGACATTAGCTAGGCTTAATATACAACCATAATTGCCTCTGACTCTGTCTTTCCAATATCATGAAATAAGTTTAAATTAGTTGTAAATGAAATGTATTCATTTAAATTTTCTAATGTATTTCGTGAATGCAGTTATCCTAACTTTGGGGGTTTAAATTTATTTTTATTAAGTTTAGTCAATTATTAGGTATTATATTTCATTATAGCAAGAATACAGTTTAAAATTAAAGTACATACAAATGGTAGCTCTTGGGAATATCACATTTAGGAGGGGGAATTGGTAAATAACTTTAAAAATATGAACACAGCCAAAGGCTCATGTATTTATATAGTTTAAACATCTGTCATCCACTGCATACTCATTTCCAGTAAAATCTAAATCATGATTGATACTTCTTCGTGAAATGCTGGTGGGCTCTTAAAGGGGTTGGCAGTCACAGTTGTTAAGTCCCAACTCAGCCATGGCCATGCTCTTTGTTTCTTCAAGCAGATTGTGAAATTTTATCCCTGGAGAGTAAAACCAAGATATTTCATATGCAAACTGTTACTGGAGGTATACTGGAAAAATTACTGAATTGTGAATAAAGAGAGCTGAATTCTAGTTCTTGCTCTGCCACTTACCATAATATATTGGATAAGTCTTTTCACCTATCAGAAGCTTAGCTTGCTCATCTCTAAAAGAAACATGTATGAGGTCCCTAATACTTAGTTTTCAATGAAAAATAACTGTTTGGTAATTAATTCAACTAAATACAACAGCATTATGTTGTTTTCATGGTCAGTGGGAGTTGAGTGAAATTCTCACAGTATGTAGAAAGATCATATTGGATCATTATTTGTGCTTTTTATAACACTGTAGATTTTTATTGTATGCCTTGACCATTTACGTGCTCAGAAAGTAATTCTCTTCTTTAGCTAAAGAGTAGAAGTGCATTGTTTGAGGTCAAGTTGAAAATTGTCAGGATTCAAGAAGAGATTTATCAAATAAATAACAGGTAAAAAGGTAGGACCAATTCGCTATCATCATCTTCCATGAGTGTTCAACGCCAACCTGGTTGGAATTGTGAAAATAAAATATTGCATACCCAGCAACTAATGTTGCTGAATATTATCTTTCTACCTAGTAAGTTCTGAGACACAAATAGCTGATACAGAGCCAACAGAATAAATCTCAGTAGAACAGAAACTAAAATCACAGCAACTTTTCTCAGTTTTTGTATAAAAGCATGTCGTCTTAAAATTTTCTGATGGGCTTTGTGTTGTAATTCCTGATTATATAAAAAAAAATTTCTCCATAGCTAGTGTTTTTACAAATTCAGTTATCACTTATCATGCCCTTAAAAGTAAAAACAGGCCATTTTAAATTTGTGTAAATATGAAGCAGCTGGTGATCTGTCCAGGATGGGATGAAAAGTACTTCATAGTACTTCAGGAATGGAGTAACAGAAGTCACTGTTACTGAAGGCCGAGCATCCCCAGGAATGGTAGCAAGTCTTAGATGTGGAAGATTTATGTAGTCATGGTCAATGTATATGTCATGGTCAATATGTCCCTATATTCTTTTTTTGTAAGTATATTTTTAATAGAGAAGTTGTGAACTTACAAAACAATCATGCACATGTGTGGAATTCCCATACAACACCCCTACACCAACACACTACATTGTTGTGGAACACTTGTTGCAGATTATGAATATCATCAGACTGTTACCACTAACTATGGTCTGTACTGTACATTTGGTATATTTTTCCATACCCCGCTGTTATTAACACAGTACATCTTTGGCATTGATGCAAGAATAGTACAGTATTGCTGTTGACTATAGTCAGTAGGTTACATTGATTGTATATTCCCTATGCTTCTCCATATTCCCACCACCCTGCAATAATGATGTACATTTGTTCTAGTTCATAGAAGGACATTCTTGTATTTGTACTATTAACCACACTTCTCATCCACCTATGGGTTCACTATGTTTTCAGTCCCTAGATTATTCTCTACCTTTCTTTCAATTGACATTTACATCCCTAGACTACCCTTTTCAGCCACAATCTCATATATAAATCAGCTGTATCAGTTCTACTCACTATAATGGATTACCATCAATTCTATCCATTTCTATACTTTTACAGTCAAGTTAATTAAAACTTCTACATTACATTAAGCATCAGTACACCTTCTCAGCCCTCCTCCTATCACCTAATAACCTATACTCTAGATTTTAATTCCATGTGTTTATTCTTCATATTTAGTTCATATTAATGAGACCATGCAATATTTGTCCTTTTCTGTATGGCTTATTTCACTTAGCATGATGTCTTCAAGGTTCATCCATGTTATCCTATGTCTCTCAATTTCATTTCTTCTTACAGCAGCATAGTATCCCATCGCATGTATATACAACATTTTGTTTATCTGTCCATCAGTTGATGGACACTTGGGTTGTTTCCATCTTTTAACAATTGTGAATAACACTGCTATGAACATCAGTGTGAAAATGACTGTTTGCTTCACAGTTTTCAGTTCTTCTGGATATGTTCCTACTAGAGGATTGCTGGATCATATGATGGTTCTATATTTAGCTTCCTGAGGAAACACCAAACTGTCTTTCATAGAGGCTGCACGTTTTACACTCCCACCAACAGTGAAGGAGTGTTCCTATTTCTCCATATCTCCAACACTTATTTCCAGTTTTTTTTGTTTTGTTTTGTTTTGTTTTAAATAATGGCCATTCTATGTGATATGCGATATCTCATTGTTGTTTTTATGTGCATTTCCCTAATAGCTAGTGATATTAAATATTTTTTCATGTGCTTTTTGGCCATTTGTATTTCCACTTTGGAGAAATGTCTATTTAAGTCTTTTGCCCATTTATAAATTAGATTGCATGCTCTTTTATTGTTGACTTGTATGATCTCTTTATAAAGAAGGGAAATCAAACCCTAGTTCATTATATAGTTTCCAAATATTTTCTCCCATTGAATGGGGGATGCCTTTTCACCTTCTGGATGAAGTACTTTGAATCACAAAAGTGTTTAAGTTTGAGGAGGTCCTATTTATCCATGTTTCTTTTGTTGCTCATGCTTTTGGTGTAAGGTTTAAGTGTCCCACCACCAGGTCCTGAAGATGTTTCCCTATATTTTCTTCCAGGAGATCTATGGTTCTACTTTTTATGTTTAAGTTTTTGTTCCATTTTGAGTTAATTTTTGTGTAAGGTTTGAGATAGGGGTCCTCTTTCTTTCTCTTGGATATGGATATCCAATTCTTTCAGCGCCATTTGTTGAGTAGACTATTCTGCCCCAGCTGGGTAGGTTTGACAGCCTTGTCAAAAATCACTTAACCATAGATATGAAAGTCTATTTCTGAACCATCAGTTCGATTCCATTGATCTATGTGTCTATCTTTATGCCAATACCATGCTGATTTAAAGTCCAGTAGTAAGAGTCTTCCAACTTCATTCTTCCTTTTTAATATGTATCTGGCTATTCAGGGCCCCTTACCCTTCCAAATAAAAATGATAATTGTGTTTTCCATTTCTTTAAAAATTGCTCTTGGAATTTTTATCAGGCTTTTTATATAGACTCTCTATAGCAACTTGGGTAGAACTGACATCTTAACGATATTTAGTCTTCTAATCCATGAGCATGGAATGTTCTTCCATTTATTTGTGCCTTTTAAATTTTCTTTTAGCAATGCATTGTAGTTTTCTGAACACAAGTGTTTTAAGTCTTTGGTTAGATTTATTCCTAAATATTTTATTCTTTAAATAAATATTCCTAAATATTTTATTCTTTTAGTCGCTATTATAAATGGAATTTTTTCCTGACTTCCTCCTCAGATAGTGCATTACTAGTGTATAGAAATGACAATTATTTTTGAATATTAATCTTGTATCCTGCTACTCTGCTGAAATTGTTTGTTAGCTCTAGCAACTTTGTTGTAGATTTTTCATGACTTTCTAGGTATAAGATCATATCATCTGCAAATAGTGAAAGTTTTACTTCTTCCTTTCCAACTTGGATGCCTTTTATATATTTTCCTTGCCTGATTGCTCTAGCTAGAAACTTTAGCACTATATTGAATAACGTTGGTGACAGTGTTGTTTTGTTCCCAATCTCAATGGGAAAACTTTCAGTCTTTCACCATTGAGTACAATGTTAGCTGTGAGTTTTTCATGTATGGCTTTTATCATGTTAAGAAAATTTCCTTCAATTCTTATGTTTTGTAGTATTTTCATTAAGAAAAGATGCTTTATTTTGTCACATGCCTTTTATGCATCAACCGATAGGATCATTTGAATTTTCTTCTTTCATTTATTAATGTGGTGTATTATGCTGATTTTCTTGTATTGAATCACACTTGCATGCCTGGTATAAAACCCACTTGATCATGATGAATAATTCTTTTAATGTGTTGTTGAATTCAATTAGCGTGTATTTTCTTGAGGATTTTTACATCCGTATTCATTAGGGAAATGGGTCATAATTTCCTTTTTTCACAATATCTTTATCTGGCTTTGGTATTAGGGTGATGTTGGCTTCATACAATGAGTCCAGTTCCTTCTTCTTCAATTTTTGGGAAGAGTTTGAGTAAGATTGGTATTAAATCTTCTTTGAATGCTTGATAGAACTCAACACTGAAACCAATCAGTTCTGGACTTTTCATTTTGGGGAGTTGTTTGATGACTGTTTCAATCTCTTGTGATTAGTTGTTGAGGTCATCTATTTCTTATAGTGTCAGTATAGGTTGTTTGTACGTTCTTAGGAATTTTTCCATTTCATCTACATTGTCTAGTTTGCTGGCATACAGTAGTTCATAGTATCTTCTTTTGATCTCTTTTATTTCTGTGGGGTCAGTACTATTGTCCCCATTTTAATTTTTTGTTTTATTTATTTGCATATTCTCTGTTTTTTTCTTTGTCAGCCCAGCTAAGGGTTTGTCAGCTTTTTTAATCTTCTCAAAGAAACGAATCTTCATTTTGTTAATTCTCTCTACTGTTTTTGTTGTTGTTCTCAATTTCATTTATTTCTGCTAGGACCTTTATTATTTCATTCCTTCTGCTTGCTTTGGGAATAGTTTGCTGTTCTTTTAACATTTCCTCCAGCCATGTAGTTGGATCATTGATTTTAGCACTTTCTTCTTTTCCAATATAAACATTGAAGGCTATAAATTTCCCTCTCAGCACTGCCTTCACTGCATCCCATAGGTTCTAATATTTTGTGTTCTCATTTTCATTCATCTCGAGATATTTATTAATTTCTTTCACAATTTCTTCTTTGACCCAGTGATTATTTAAGAGTATGTGGTTGAACCTCCATATATTTGTGAATTTCCCTTTTTCCACTTGTTGTTGATATCCAACTATTCTATTATGATCAGAGAAAGTACTTTGTATAATTTTGATCTTGTTGAATTTATTGAGATCTGCTTTGTGAACCAACATATGGTCTATCCTGGAGAAAGATACTTGAGCAATTGAGAAGAATGTATGTTCTGCTGTTTTGGAGTGCAATGTTCTGTATATGTCTAGTAGATTTACTTTGTTTATCATATTATTCAAGCTCTATGTTTCTTTACTAGCCCTCTGCCCATATGTTCTATCCAATGCTGAGAGTGGTGTATTGAAATCTCCAACTATTATTGTAGAGGCATCTATTTCTCCTTTCAGTTTTACCAGTGTTTGCCTCATGTAGTTTGGGACATCCTGGCTAGGTGCATATATATATGGTTGTTATTTCTTCCTGGTGAATTGCCCCTTTTATGAGTATATAATGACCTTCCTTGTCTCTAATATCAGTTTTGCTTTTAAAATTTATTTCATCCCATATAAGTATAGCTACTCCAGCTTTATTTGGGGGGGGGGGG
>JAQZBX010018654.1:0-34422 GCA_029593785.1 Cabassous unicinctus | reverse complement strand
TTTTTTTTTTTTTTTTTTTTGCTAACCAATTATTACAGGCTCATTTGCAGAATAGGACTTTCTTATCCTAACGACTTGCAATGCACTTGTCATTTACCAAGCTGATATATTTATATATGCTCTATTCCTTGCTTTATTTTTCTATCTCTTATCTAATACTACAGTGTTTAATTACAGTAGTTTAAAAATAGTTATTAAATATATTTTTTAGGGTAAGTTTCAATTCCTTCCCCCTGCTTCTTCCTCTTCCTTCTCCTTTTAAAATCTTAGATTCTTGGACCTTTAAAGTAATGTTTATTACTTTTTGTGTCTTATTTAAGAAATAGTTTCTTACCCCAAGATCATGAAGATATTCTCCTATACTATCTTCTGGAGCTTTATTATAGTATTATTTTCATTTATATCTACAAACCATTTGTAATTGATCTTTGAGCACAGTGCAGAGAGAGCTCAAGTTTCACTGTTTTCTCACGTGGATACCCAATTGGCCTAACCATATTAAAAAGATCATCCCTGTTCCAGTTCCAGCCAAGATGGAGTAAGTCCACTAAAGGCTATATTTATTATTGATTGCCACTAAAACCTCTGAACAAAATATAAAAAAGCAGCTACCTTAAGTAAAAAGCTCAGACAGAATGTGGAGGGAATCAACACATAGAGAAGCCATCAACATGGGGAGTGATTTTTCAGTTTTTGTTCTCTTTTATCTTATGGCTCTGCCCCAAGTAACATCAGCATGGGAAGCAAAAATCTGATATAGATTCCATTTTTTCCTAGCCATGGGAGCCAGGAAAATGTGACCCTGCAGGCTGGAGAACATAGGAAGAATCCCATAGAGGAGTAGGCTGAATATAGGGAATGCCCTAATCCTGTTACAAAGCCACACAAGTCTTGGGCTTACCCCTGAACTGTGCATGAGTGGGATGGACTTAAAGCATCATAGCAAAGACTGTGAGAACTGAACTGAACAGTGCTCAAGTGTCAGACTAAGCTCCAAGTGGCACTTACGTGAAACAGACCCAACACAGTATTTCAAAGGCTTTGAAAAACTGACCTGAGATATCCTACATATAGAAGTTGAGCCAAAACTTGTGGTCTGAGCCTATCCAGCTTACTTCTTTGCTAAAACAAAACAAAACAAAATCAACATTCTTTATAGGATTATATTAGAACTTAGAATCTGCACAACCTAACATTCACAATGTCCAGGATATGATCCAAAATTACTTGACATGAAAATGAATATACCAGGTGTACACTATGGGCCATAGTTAGTGGTAATAGTCTGATCATGTTCTTTCATAATCTGTAACAAATGTTCCACAACAATGTAAGTTGTTGGTGGAGGGTTGAGGTATGAGAATTTTGCACATGATGCATGATTATTTTGTAAGCTCACAACTTCTCTAATAATAATAAAAAAGATGAAAATGTAATCCTTTTGCAAGGAAAAAGCAAATCAATAAAAGTCAATCTAAAGATGACTTAGATGTTGGAATTATCAGAGAAAGACTTTAAATCATCTTTTTGAAGTAAAGGTAAACACACTTGAAATGAATGGAAAGGAAGAAGTTCTCAGAAGAGAAATAGAAAGTATAAAAAGGAACCAAACAGAAATTTTAGAACAGAAAAAATACAATATCTGAAATAAAAATTTCACCAGATGGGCTCAACAGCAGAATGGAGATAAAGAGGAAAATGTCTAAGAGGAAAGAGTGAACTTGAAGATCAAACTTGAGATAGATCAGTAAAAATTATGCATTTTGAAGAACACAAAGATATAAGATTGAAAAAAAAATCTAACAGAGCTTCATGTATTAGTGGGAAAATTTTCATGATCCAATTTTCATGTCATTGGAGTACCAGAGGAATGGAGAAAGAAATTGGTGCCAAAAAACATGGAAGAAATAATGGCTGAAAAATCTGCAAATTCGGCAAGAAACATGTCTTTACAGATTCAAGAAGCTCACTGATGCCCAAACATGATACACTCAAAGAAAAGTGTGTCTAGATCTAGTCAAACTGCTAAAAGTCAAAGATTAAAACTGTCTAGTGAAAAATGACACATTTTATACAGGGGAAAAATAATTGAAGACTGTGCATTTCTCATCAGAGACCATGGAATCCAGAAAATGGTGGAAAGCATGTTTGAAGTGATGAAAGAAAACCAGCTCAGTCAACCTGCAATCCTATATATAGTGAAAATATTCTACAGAAATGAAGACAAAATAAAGAAATTCTTATATAAAAGACACTAAGAGATTTTTCACCAGCAACACTGCTCTTAAAGAAATGCTAAAGAAATTTTTTAGGCAGCAGGGAAATAATACTGGAAGGAAATCTGAATCTTGAAGAGTAAAGGAAAAGCAACAGAAATGCTAAGTATTTGGGTAAAGATGAAAGAATAGCTTCTTTTCCTCTTAAATGCTTTAAAGTATGAATAATAGTTGAAAGCAAAAATTATAGCATTGTGTGGTGGGGTTTTAATGTAGTTATACATAAAGTATATGACAGAAGTAATATAAAGGTCAGTAATGGTTGAGTTGTATGGTAGGTGCAAGTTTAACTGTAAAGCTGTTTTGCAAATTGGTTATACCATTGTGCATCCTCACCAGCAGTATATGAGAATTCCACTTCCTCCATGTCCTTGACAATGCGTGGTATAGTCAGCCCTTGTAACTGTAGTCATTTTAGTGGGACATGTAGTGGGATCTCATTTTGATTTTAATTTTAATTTCCCAAATGACTAATGATAATGAGCATCTTGTAATGTAATTTTTCACTATCCATATCTCTTTGATAAAATGTCTGTTGAAAGTATTTTGTTCATTTAAAAAAATTGAATTGTCTGTTTTCTTATGATAGTATTGAGAGAGTTCTTTGCATATTCTGGACCCAAGATATCTGTCAGATATGTGTTTCCAAATATCTCCCAGTTGGAGGCTTGTCTTTTCATATCGTGTCTTTTGCAGAGTAGAAGTTTAAATTTCTGATAATCAATGTATTGTTTTCTATTGCTGCAGGAACACATTACTACAAACTTAAATGGCTTAAATTATACAAATATATTATCTTACAGTTCTGGAGGTCAGGGGTAGGTCTAATTGGACTAAAATCAAGGTGTTGGCACGGCTGTGTTCCCTTTGGAGGCTATAGGGTAGAATCCATTTCCTTGCTTCTTCCAGCTTCTAGTGGCCATGCACATTTCTTGGTTTGTGGCCTTCTTTCTCCATCTTCAAAACCAGCAATGTAGCATCCCTCTGACTCTGATTTTGTCATCACGTATCTTTCTCTGATCCTCTCTTCTGCCTCCACCTTCTGCTTTCAAGAACTTTCACAATTACATTAGGCCAACCCAGTCAATCCAGGATAATCCCCCTACCCCAAGGTCAACTGATTAGCACCCTTAATTCCATCTGCAACCTTACTACCACTTTTCCATGTAACCTAACATCTTCGTAGGTGGTGGGGATTAGGAAGAGGATATCTCTGGGGCAGGGGGTGTAGTCATTATTCTCCCTACCACACACACAATCAAGTTGTTAATTCTTTTCTAATGTTGGTGTATTTGTGTCATAACTAGGAAATCTTTTCCTAGCCAAAAGTTACAATGATTGCTCTTACAAGAAGCTTTATAGTTTCAGATTTTATACTTATGTCTATGATTAATTTTGAGTACATTTTTGGGGTGCAAGATATGTTTTGAAGTTCATTTTTCAATAGAAGTCCAATTGTTTAATTACCATTTAAAAAGACTGTTCTCCTTTTTTTTCAATTCCCTCCCTGCCAGATGGCTCCCTCATCTGTCTGCTTGTTGATTTCCGCTCATTGTCAGCTCCATTGTGTCTGCTCATCTTCTTTAGGAAACACCAGGAACTGAAACCCGGACCTGCCATGTGGGAGGCAGGTGCCCAGTGGCTTGAGCCACATTCCCTCCCAAGACTATTCTTTTTTGACTGCAATACTTTATCATCCTGGCTGAAAATCAATTAACTTTATATGTTTGGGTTTATTTGTTGAATCTCTATTCTGTTCCCTTGATCTATGTGTCTATCTTTATGTCAATGTCAGACTGTTTTGTTTTGATTTCAGAATTTTTTTTTTTTTTTAGGAGGTACTGGGGACTGAACCCAGGACCTCGTACATGGGAAGCAGGTGCTTAACCACTGAGCTACACTTGTTCCCCATGTTGTTTTGATTATTAACTTTGTAGAAAGCTTTGATACTACTAGGTAGTATGAGTCCTCCATCATTGTTCTCTTTTATTTTTCAAAATCATTATGGCTATAGTAGTTGCTTAACTTTTCCATACAAATTTTAGAACATCTTGCTGAATTCTACAAAAAGCTTGCCCATATTTTAGTTGGAATTGAATGTATAGATCAATTTGGGGAGACTATTGACAATATTGAGTGTCTTTGTTTCTCCATTTATTTATATCTTCTTTGATTTATCTCAGCAATTATTTTATAATTTTTGATATATAAACATTGCACATATTTTGTAAGACTTACACTTAAGTATTTCATAATGCTTTGTGTGATTTTAATGATATATTTATTTAATTTCAGTTTCCACTTGTTCATTGACAATATATAGAAATACAATTTATTTTTTCATATTGACTTTGTACTTTGTGACTTTCTTACATGTATGTCTTTTTTAATTTTATTGAAGTATATCATTCATACATGAACATATAAACAATAAGTGAATAGTAATTTTCATGAACTTACAAAACAAACATCATGTCGTCAAACAGGGCTCCCATATGTCACCCCACCACCACCTTGCATTGTTACAAACTATTAAAGAGCATCATCAAAATACTACTAACTGTAGCCCATATCTTACATTTGGTGTATTTTCCCCCAAGTCCCCTCAATTGTTAACACCCTTATATATTTGTTAAAGTTCATGAAAGAATGTTCTCATACTTGCTCTGTTAATCACAGTCCATCATCCACCACAGGATTCCCTGTGTTATACAGTCCCATGCTTTGTACAATCCATTCAAAGTGCAAACTCAGTAGGCCTTTTCATCACAGGGTTGTGCTGTCATCACCTCAGTTAATGTTAGAAAGTTTTCATTACTCCAAAAGGAAAATATTCCATAAGATATCCAGATTCACCAATTTTAACATTTTGCCACATTTGCCATATTTTTCTACCTATCATCCATCCATCCACCCATCCATCCATCCATCCATCCATCCACCTACCTACCTATTTACCTATTTACCTATCTTTCTGTCTTTCTATCTATGTATTTATCAATCCATTTCCTGAACACTTGAGTGTAAATTGTATACAAAATGCTCTGTGAACCATGTACATTTCCTAAGAACAAGGAACTTCAAGTTATCAAGTTCAATAAATTTAACACTGATATAAAGCTTACAGTTTATATTCTAATTTTTTGTATGTCCCAAAAATGTCCTTTTGGGCCTTATCTCCTCCATCACTAGATCCTGTCCAGGATTGCATGTTGCATTTAATTGTCATTGTCTCTTTAGTTGTTCAATCTTTCTTTTGAATTGTGGGAATATACATGCAACATAAACTTTCCCTTCTCAACCACTCCCAAGCATAGCATTCAGTGTTACTAATCACATTCACAATATTGCAGTACCCTCACCACCTTGCATTACTAAAACTTTCCCATCTCCCCAAACTGAAACCTTCTACCCATTATGCATTATGCATTAACCCCCAAATTCCCTCTGTCTCCCACCCCTGGCAACCTGTACTCCGCTTTCTCTCTTTATAAGTTTGCATATTCTCTGATATTTTCTTTGTAGTTACTATGGAGCTTAAATTTCACGCCCTAAATCTATGACAATTTTGTTTGCTTTGATACCAACTTAACATCAATTGTATAAACACAAATATCTTCCTATCCCCATTTGTCCCCCCACCTTTGTATGGTTCTTGTCATAAATTACGTTTAGACAGTATGAGTCCCAAACCACTGAATTATCATAGTTTATGCATTTGCCTTTAGCCCTGTAAGAAGTCAAAAGTGGAGTTATTCACTGACTGCTCTGTATTAGATTTTCCTGGGCCACGCTGTGCTCATTAAAGAAAAGTCTTCTTTAATGAAAGTTTCCTTCCATTATGGCTTTGAATATTTTTAAAAACTGTTTTCTTCTTCAAGGACACCAAATACGCATACATTGGATATCCTTGTCCCTTACATCTGTAAGTTTTCATAGATATTTGATCTTTTGTGCTCTTTTCCATCTCACTTTGCTTAGTATTCTGTAGTTGGTACAGCACATCCCTCTTTTCAGCTGCCTAGTGGTTTAGTTCCTTCTAACGTAGCTTTCCTTTTTCTTGAGGTATTGTTTTTCTCTTTCATTTCTTTTCTGAGCCCATTCAGATCAATTTAAAAATCTTTCTGCTGTTTTATTATCACTTTTTAAAATAGAGTTTGCATTTTCATTATTTGAACTGTTTCATAACAGCTACATTAAATTACTACTACCCTTGAAAGGAAATGCATTTTTCCATTATTTTCATCTACTTTGCAAGTTAATTCTTCTGTTGTACAAAAAGAGTGTCTTTTGTTCCTCATATTTCATATTTTGGGCAAAGAGCTGCATTACTTTAGCGTAGGTCTCACTCTGGTTCAGTTTTCACTATCACTCTCTTTCAGTTGAGACATTTGAATGGACCTGCCATTTGCTGAAGAGATGTGTTGGGGTGGTGGAAGTTGGCACAGGTTTAGGCCTTTCAGGTGGGACACTGTCACCAGCCGCCTGTCCTCCTTGGTCCACGCACTTCATGAGAAGGCCTTGCGGAGCGGAGGCTTCGAGTGTGCGGGTTTGGGCTCTCCCTGTTTTCATTAGCAGCTGCCCAGCTAGCTGCTAGCCTCCTTTTGTTCCTCCACCTTCCCGGGTGGTTGAGTGGCCGGTGAAAGCCATGAGGAGAAATAACTGAACTTAAGATGATGGTGGGACAATCCCTTTACACAAGAATTTGGAAATCCACCCTAATCCTGAATTATAAGATCTTTGGCAGCAACAATTTCTCATTGTTGCATTATTCCCAAGTCTGAGAAAATTCGAGCCCATGGGCTCCAGTGCAGAGATGTTAACTCTATGTTGAGGGCACACAGGGTAAATCCCCTTTCCCAGTCTGACCTGTTTCTCATCCAAAACTGATAAAACAGGCTGGAGAAGGTTGATATTATTTATGAATTTTAAAAAAAGATAATTGATTATGTTTGTAAACTCGTCTGTTCCCTTGGGTGGGTTACCCTTTGATTGTATTAGATTCAGAGGCTTCACTTTTACTTTATTAAGTCAAGACTAGGGCTTTTATTTGACCATGTCATTAGGACATGCAGGGTTGAGTCCCCACCCCTTTGGTGGGGTTACAACAGACTCTCACATGGAAGTAAATACACAGAAAAGAACACAGAGAAAAAGAGACAGCTCATTAGACATGGCAGCGGCCCCAGGAAGAGAGATGAGCCTGATAGTCTACAGCTGACCTTGTGAAGAGACCAGAGGAGCTGAGCCCGGAAAGAAACGAGCCCCGGGGAGAGAGATGAGCCTTATGCCCACCTACAGCTGAGATGGGAAGAAGCTGGGTCCATGGAGCCTTAAGAGGAAGAGGAAGGCTGAACCCTCACAGAGATCAGCCCCCATCTTGCTTCAACACATGGCAACAGTGTGTGGTGAGGACGTAACTTTGAGTTGGATGTTTTAGGGCCTTGTAACTAACTAAGCTTTCACCCCAAATAAATACCCTTTATAAAAGCCAACAGATTTCTGGTACTTTGCATCAGCACCCCTTTGGCTGACTAATACACATGCCTTGGCTCTTTCATCAAAAATCCCATTCATTTTTGCTTAGGGAGGTTTCTCTCTGATCAGGCAGCTGCTGCTCTGTAGCCAAGACTTTCTCGGGTGGGTCCTTTCCTTCCCTTCCCACTTTTCTCCTCTCTCCTTCCTCCTTCCTCTCCCTCCCCTCCCTGAATTCCCCCTCTTTCTCTGTCTGAGCCCAGCCAGCTGGGTCCTACCTCACCACAGGGGTCCTTTCCTAGGTGCCCACCCAGAGCCCACAGGGCCTGGGACGGGGCTGGTGGGGGTGGGGTATAAGGTGACCCCTGGGTGAGCAGGAGGGGCTGGGAGCTAGACCCTGGCTTCCGTTGTATTTCTGTTTAATGTCCCCATACTTTCTTGCCACAGGACCTGTTTGTTTCTTTGTGGGCTGTAAAAAAGTGGATGAAATGAACCCTCCACAAGTCTCAGGAATGTTAACATCTCGCACCATTTACTTCAACAACCCCCTGAGGAACAATTTCTGCAAAAACTCAATCAGGTGAGAAGTGGCTGCAGCTCGGAGGAAGAGGACATGGTCTGCCTTAGGAGGACACGCGCAGGCTCAGTTCGTGTGGGTCTGTGCTTCAGGTTCTAATCATTCTCTCCAGCCGTGAGGGCCTTGGAATTCCCATGTTCACCACTGTCCTAGTCTGCCAGGGCCGCCGCAACAAAACCACCACAAACCGCTCGGCTTAGAGAACAGGAGTTTGCTGTCTCACTGTTTTAAAGGCTAGAAATCCAAAACGAAGGCATGCTGGAAAGTGGGTTTGGACGATCAGAGTGTAGCTTGCAGCAGGCCGTGCTTCCTCTGGAGCCTCTAGCGCCTGGGGTGGCTTCCTGGCACTCCTTCTCTGCCTCTGTCACACAATGATCTGTCTCATTCTGTTTCCTCCTGTGGCTTGGACTTCCATGTCCAAACTTCCTCTGTGTGTAAAGAATCCAGTCACACGGATTTAGGCCCACCCTGACTCAGTCTGGCCTCTGATTTAGTTTTCTAAGCTGCTTAAAGCAAGAAACGGGTTAGCTTTTAACAATGGGAATTTATTGGCTTACATGCTCACGGTTGTGAGGCATTGAGAATGTGCAAATCAAGTCATCCTCAAGGTGATGCTTTCTTCCTGAAGACTGGCCAGCGATCCTGGACTCCTTTGTTACACGGCAGCGTCTGCTGGTCTCTCCCTTCTCTTTTGGGTATCGTTGCTTTCAGCTTCTTGCTTCTGTAGTGTGCACTCTTTCTCTCTCTCTCTTCATCACATTTATAAAGGACTCCAGTAAGCCTGCTGAAATCTGCTGTTAAACCCTTCTAATATATTTTTTATTTTATCTTTTGTGCTTTTAATCTCTAATATTTCAGTTTGTTTCATTTTAAAAATTTCTAACTTCTCCCTTTGTTCATGCATTGTTTTCCTGATTTCTTTAGTTCTATGTCCATGTTTTCCTTTAACTCATTGAACTTGTTTAGGAGTTTTGACATCTTTGATTAGTTGTCCCAATGTCTGGACTCTTTCAGGGATAGTTTCTGTTTATATATATATATATTTAAATGGTCATCTGTTCTTGTTTCCTTCTGTGCCTTGTGTTTTTTTCTGTTGAAGTCTGGAAAAAAAAAATTTTTTTTTTGAGGTCCTGGGGCCTGGGGATTGAACCCGGGACCTTGTATGTGGGAAGATGGCACTCAACCACTGAGCCACATCGGCTTCCCTGAGTTGGTTTTATCTTTTGTTTTGCTAGTTGTTTGTTTTTGTTTTTTTTTCAGGAGGCACCAGGAACTGAACTGGGGACCTCCCATGTGGGAGGTGGGCACTCAACTGCTCGAGCCACATCTGCTCCCCACTTTAATTTTTTGATGTGTTAACTCTGGAAATCAGGTTCTCCTTATCCCCAGGGTTTTAGTGTATATTGGTGCTAATATATTGAAGCTCATCTTCAAGTCTTAAACCACTTTATACCAATCATATGGTTCAGCTGGTGGTGAATAATTAGGGTTTTCTCAGGTCTCTGTAAGCAGGCATCTTGCCCTGGGCATGTACCGTAGCTTTCAAGAATTTCCCAGTATGCGTGAATGTGTTCCCTCCAAAAAAGGAGCTTCTCTCCCCAGCTTCCACTTCTGGGCCGCAGGTGCTGTGCTCTATATTTCAAGCTCCGTCTCATGCCCCAGATAGCTGCGGTCAGCTTGGCTCGGCTCCACCACCCTGCTTCTTCTTCCCCCTTCCCTTCCGGGTTTTGTTGATTTCAGCTTCTTGCTTCCATGGCTTTCTCTTGATGTCTGAATTCATTCCATTTATAAAGAACTTCAGTAATAGGATTAAGACCCATCCTAATTGAGATGGGTCACACCTTAACTGAAGTAACCTCATCAAAAGCAAAAGGTCCTACTTGCAATGGATTCACACACACAGAAATGTATTAAATATAAGGACATGTTTTTCTGGGTACATACAGCTTCAAACTACAAGAAAATTGAGTTGAGATATCTTTTAATGATAAAACATTAAATCAGAAGGACTGATTTTCTTTAACTCCTTGAACTAAATACAGACATTAAGAGTTTTATCATAAACATTACAGACCATTAGAAAATGTGGAATAAATCTTGTTTATCTTTATCATCTTCTAACATGTATCTATACCTATATCTACCTTATTTACCAAGCTTATTCATTTTTATTTGTCTTGCTCCATCAGAATGTAAGCCCCATAAAGGCAGGGATCTTTATGTATTCCCTAATATAGCTTAAATCCTTACAGCAGTCTGGCATATAGTAGCTACTCAATAAATATTTGTTGAGTGGATAAGTGAATCAATGATCTCAATCATTAATGAAACAAAACATGGTGCTCTTCTCCACTTTTGTCTTGCATTCTGACATGTCTAGACAACATGCTATGTTCTGGTTTTCGATCCTTGATTCTCCGTCTACTATTTTCATAGTACTTAGTTCCTGAAATTGGGTGTATTAGTCTTCTTTTATTTTCAGATAACAGTGAGTGCTTTCAAAAGAGACAATATCCACAGAAAAGGGTCAGTGTTTTATAATAATGTTTTATTTTAAGATACTTTTGAGTTATAACTAACTTGGCTTTTTTTTCTCTTTCTATTAGAGCTTTTTTAGAATTCAAAATGTTAGCCAATAATGTTTTTGTTTTTCTTTTTTCCACTGATAGCACAACCAAGTACACCCTGTGGTCTTTTCTTCCTCGATTTTTGTACCTGCAGTTTAGCAAAGCTGCCAATAGTTTCTTCCTGTTCGTTGCTATATTGCAGGTAATATTTTTGAATGTGTTATTAGATTAAGATTCTTAAAAAGTTAAAAAAAAAAAAAGATTACACAATGCTTATTTAGCCAAAATAAGAGCACGATGTAGAGAATAAATTTAAACAATATAGGGAGAGAATTCTTACAGTATTTAAGTTATTCAGTGAGAATCTGAAGCTCCATTTTTGGGCTAAAACACGTGGATGCACAATAGATGAACTGGCCCACAGTTCGTCCTGGTTTAGATGTAGGATGAGAAATTATTGGAGTAACTTTGGTCATTTATGTTACTTCCATAATAGGCTAATTTTATTATACTTTCAAAGGAATAATTTAAAGAAAACCCAGACAGTCTAAAATAGTATCTTTTCAAAACTGTTAAATTCAAGGTCTTCCATCATTTGGTTTATCCCTATTTATGCAGCCTTATTTCCAGCACGAACCCCTCATTCCAACAGGCAAGCCTCCTCATACAGTTCCCTAATTTATTTCCCAGTGCCTCAGCCTGGAATGCTCTATTCTGGCTAAATGCTAGCCCTTCTCTTCTAGGCACAGCTCCAAATCACCCTCCTTCAAACTTTTCCAAATGTTATAGCCTTAGCTGATATCATTTCTGCCTTCTCTGAACTTCTGTAGTGATAATGCTACATTGCCATTGGTTTTATTTCTCCTGGCAAATTGGAAGTTCCTTGAGAGCAGAAACAGTGTCTAGGAAACTACTAAGCTTTAGGATAAGAATTCAATAAATTTGTTGAATTGACCTTAAATGGAAGAATTTGACACAGTCAGCGTTGATTGAGGCCATATCGTATGCATCAAAGTCTGTGCACAGAATTAAGAATTCAAGGAGGAAGAATTAGGCTTGGATCCTGGCCTTGGAGAACTGAGTTTAATATATAAGCACTTGAGAAGGTTTTTATAAAGTCCTAGAGGAACACAGACTGCTTCTAGCTGGGAGGTGAGTGGTCCAGGAAAAGCGACTGAAGGATGTGCGCCAAGTCTTAGAGGAGAGGAAGAGGAACTTCTCTGGTGGACGGAGGGGCCCTGGAATAGAAGAAGGCATCTCAGGCCCAGGGGCAGCAGGAGCCACGGCCCGGCAGCTGGAGAGTCCATGGTGAGGAACTGAGATCTGGTTGCCTTTGGGGTGGAGAACCAGGACACGGGGCAGGGGGGAGACAGGGAGAATTTTCAGTGTGAACTTTTTATACACTTGGCATTGTGGCGCACGGAAATGTATTATCTATTCAAAAGTAAATAAAATGCAAATTTAAAGTATAATTTTTTTCCCCCATATTCCAGAAACAGTAAAAAATTTATTCTTAGAGCAGAAAGTAAGGCAGAAAATAAGCCAAAGAAGTAAGCTGAGACCGGGTCACTGAGTCACTGTGCTGCACTGAGAAGTCTTGACTTCATCCTCTAGGCAGTGAAAAGTCAGGGGCAGGTATAAGCTTTATGGTGAAATGACCAGCGCTGGTGAATCTTAAATGAGGAAAACACTAGTTGGGTGAGGAGACCAGCTTGGAGGTGAACTGCAGGAAAAAGGAGAGGAGGGAAAGGTTCAAGAAATACTTGAAAGGCAGGGTTAATTGCTAGCCTAAAGAATCCTAAAAATTTCCCCTTTTCTTCCTCTATTTCTCAGATTCCTTAAAAAGTCATGGCAAGAATTATTGGGAGGTTCAAAATAGACACGATTTTATTACACTATGCAAAGAAATAAGTGAGAAATAACATGCAAGCATTTTGGATACAGGCCTACGGACGTGTCTAAATATGTAAAGTTAGAGGGTCAAATCCAGAACCTCGCTTACCCCTGCTCCATCAGAAAACTACCACATCCTCACTTTCAATCACTTTGTTTCTCATATTTGAGGCGGTGGAAAGGAGGGAGCTCTAGAACGCTATCCACAATTAATTTGCTTCTAGGAAACATTATTCTATTGGGTTTCCAAAAAATTCTCCCCTGTGTCAAAAAGAAGTGAGGCTCAGGTAAGATGGCTGAGCATCTCAAACTTAACCGTTTTGAAAAGATGCTATTTTAGACTAATCTTTAGGTTTCGAATGATTCAAAATATAATAATTATCTGATTTTGAAGGTGGTATAAACCATGGAAGTGTTCTGAAGGAGTTGTAATTTATTAAGTTTTATTATTTATCTATAATCATCACTTATATGACTGCTTATATAATATAATTTAAGCTTTATTTAGTAACACTTGATTACATGTTATGAAGCAGCTGTTCTATAATGTAGTTTTCAGCGTCACGCTCCAGGGAGGGCTTGGCTACACTGAGCCCCTTCCCCTTTCTTGTTTAAAGTGTCTGTTGTTTCCATGTGCTGTCCATGCCTCCAGTAGTGTGACCATGAGTTTAAGGAAAATTTAATAGGGATTTAGCATAAAATTAATAGTGCAACTCTGTTTTGCAGCAAATTCCAGACGTGTCTCCAACAGGAAAATACACAACTCTGTTGCCTTTGATGTTTATTCTTACAGTTTCAGGCTTCAAAGAGATTATAGAAGATTACGTAAGTTTACTGTTAGGTAATTAAATGCTCTCAAAACGGCAGCATTGGCTATAAGAGATATTTTGCTCTTTTTCAGGCAGTTGCTTGGAACTTGTACAATTCTTTTGGTCTGGGGTTGATGCGAGGAGTGAATTAAAGTTTTGGGGTTTCAAATTTTAAATTATATACTCTTAGGCTTATCTATTTTAGAGACTAACAAGACTTAATAGCCTTAATAAGAACTCTGATTGTATCTTTGGGGACACAAACCACCCATAGGTGAAATTTTTCGATTGCTAAAAGGCATGTGTACATGAATTGTGCTGTGGTTTCATTTCTCCTTTAGAGAGTACTTTAAAAAGCACAATTTCACATGAGCCTGCTGATTTTGGTAGTGAAGTAAAAGAAGGAATGGAGATATTCAATATCGATTTCATCTGCTCTCACCCTACCTGCTCTGCCTGGGTCACTTTTTTAGAGTCCCTCTCCTCACTCACATCATGAACGCTCATTTTCTAAAATAGCCAGCTACTATTAGTCACACTCTTCTGCCTGATTCCTGCTATGCCATAAAGACATGTCACCAGTAAAATGCATTTAGTTGTTGGCTTTTTGGTGGCTTTATAATATGAGAGAATTTTTCAAACTTGGTCAAAAGCCTTAGGTAAAGATGGGGCAAAGTCCAGAATTGCTAATGATATGTTTTAACCAAATATCATCATTTCAAGCAACATGTAATATGCTGACAATTTAATTAGCACTTTATGTACTAGGTTCTGTACTATATATATCCCTGTGTGTAGATACTAAATTGAGGTACAGATGCTTTAGTGACTTGCCAAAGCTGTATAAGGAAAGGGAATAACTGGGATAGCAACCAAAGCAAGCTGGCTCCAGAGTCCACACATTTAACCACTTTGCTATAGTGACTCCCAAAGGTTCACATCTAAATTTAAAGAGCCTTGTTTGGAGCGAGTTGCTAAATGGTGTCATGGGAACACAGGCTCAGGCACAACAGACTCCCAGCAAATGACGGCTCTATTGGTTACACAGCAAAAGAACAGGGGAAAAGATCCCACCATGATCAGTCCCTCGGGAAGGCCAACTGCTTGGGTCCCGGTTGGTGGATGGCAGCTCTGCATGCCCCAGCTCACATGAGAGATGAGGGACCAATTGTGGCTGGTCCCCCAGGGAGGCCAACTGTCTCGCTGGGCTTTTATACACTCCAGTGAGCCACCTTAGTGCCCTGGCAAGCAGCTGGGGCTGGTTAAGATTTAACGTCTCTCGTCTCCCCATGCCCCCCTGGCTGCCTGATGTCTCTTGCTAAATAGAAACACGTTGAGTGCCTGCCCACAAACAAGTCCAAATGGTGATATACCAAACACCTGCATGCAAACATGCAAGAAGGGAAAAGGAGGGGCTGGGAGACGACTACCAAGTATGCCGGTGACTTCCCCAGCTGCCCACCCCTCAGCCTTTCGAACTGGCCTAGCCTACACTTCTCTGCATCAGCTTTCACAACACAAGCCCACCTCTTTCCTCAGACGTGAAGGTGGAGACAGGTCTGCCTATCGGCCTGCAGTTCTCAACAATGTTGACAGTAAAAGTTTGGAAACACCAGTGGCTACAGCACTTTAGGAGGGCTGTGATGACTCTTAGACATTCCTTTCTTCCAAGCAGGTGTGGGATAATGACCCATCCACACACCCCAACCTCCTAGGAGTCAGCTGAAGAGGTCCCACAGAGAATCTGTTTGCATACTTTGAAGCCAATGTCCTTTTTTCAAGGGGACAATCAGAAATCTGAGGGTGTGTTGTCCCATCTGTCCAATGACCTATGTAGGGAGTGGCCCAACTGGTGAGGTTTTGTTTCTTCCACAGAGGAAGATAAACCCTGGCAGGGTGCAGCCCACCCCTAGAGTCACTGGTCCTCTCAGGGGAAGGTGACGGAGTCGTTTGCCAGTTTCATTTTACCAGGAGTTGTTGTATCCTGGCAGCTTTTCTAGGGGTGTGAGGAAGAAGGGTACACAGCCAGCAGCTCTGTCATCGTCTTTGTCACAAGGCATAAATGAAGGACTTCCTGATGTCAGTACAAATGTTAGTCAGCTCCTTAGTGGCAATCTGGCCTCAGCAAAGAGGGGAGAGGGGGTGAGGGGTCAGAGGGCAGGCACAGAAGTTGGTCAGCCCAGGTCAGCTGGATGAAGGGGTTTTCCTTCCAGGTTGCCAGCAGGGCAAGTCTGTAGAAATGGGCGGCAGGTAGAAACGGAGCAGGGTGGTCGTGCAGCCTCCTCTTGTGGGAGACACTTTTCTCTGCCTATCTGCAGTAACCTGTCTCTTCCCTCTAAGGCCACCCAGTCTGTGTGTCCCTTGCCTTGGGCTATAACCTCACCCCTTTTCCATTGACCTGAGTGCCTTACCCGTATCTTCCAGCCCATTTCCACCCCTTTCTGAGAAGATGAGATTCCTTGCAGGTATCTCATGACTGTTCCAAGGGGCCTGATGGCCCAACCGGGGCAGAACCAACTACTAACCTCTAGTGTGCATGTGTCAGGCCCTGCGGGTCCAGCCCACTGGATTGTCTCCCCATGTGTGCCTAGCACTTCTAGCCCCATTTCCATAATCCCAGCCCTCCTCCTGGTGACCTAATACCCCGCCATCCTGAGGATGGGGTAAAAAGCGGATGATCCCCTGATAGTGGATGAAAAGGAGAGTGCCAAGCGGTGTGTCCTTGGTCCCTCTCTTGGGGCCAATCCTCATCTTTTTTTACAGGTGTGAGTGCAGCAAAGCCTGGGTTCCTCTGCCACCCTCGTCCCTTCCCTGTGCTAGGAAGTGGAATAAGGCCATGTTTTCCTTTTGGGGGAACTGCTGGGTTCAGCTTCCAGGGGGCCTGAGTAAGGCAAACAGTCCACCCGGTAAAAGAGTTGTTAGGGTTTGGACACTGAAGCTCCTTTTTTAGGTGGTCATTAAAGTTCTCAACAAATGCCGGCCAGCTGTGGGTGGTGAGTGACATGGAAGTTTCATCTAATTACATGAGTCTGGGCCCAACATTGAGTGGATTGTGTGGTAAAGTGGGTTCCTTGGTCAGAGGAGATGTCATCTGGGTACCAGAAGCGGTGGCAGAACCACTTTTCCAAGGTATCCCATGTATATACCTTATCTACATGATGAACTGGAAATGCAAGGCCATTATCTGAACAGGTGTCTACTGTGATCAAGGTATAGGGCATACTTTGGGATGATGGGAGAGGGCTGATGTAGTGCACTTGCCATGAGAAGCCCAGGGTGGTCCCTCTGGGAATAGCCCCTAATTGCCCTTCACAGGCTCTGGCTTGTAGTTGACATCTCTCACATTGGTAAATGGCAGGTTGGGCTTCTTTTAATGAGGGAGGTACTCTGTGTTCCTGGGTCCACAATTTCATGGTATTGGAATTTCCAAGTGCAGTTCAATGGTAGATCCACCCAATAGCGGAAGCAGCCATGGCAAGTTCAGCTATTTCATGGATGTCATTGAGGAAAGGTCCATTGTCCTCATCCTCTGAGCAGGGCCCATTCTTTGCCTCTCTCCCAGGAGGATCTCCAGTCTCATCAGGGGGTGAAAATCAACTCAGTGCCTCCTTTATCAGCTAGGTCATTCCAGTGATGCTCATCGTGATATGGGCCCTTGCCGTGTTCATCAACATGGTTAAGAGATGGTGTCTTTCCATGTTGTAAATTGTTTCCAAAGGCCCCTTCCCCACACCAGGGAACCTCTGATTCTCCAGTTTCATTCCCTCCATAACATGACCAGACTGCTAAGTTCTTGGTGATGGCCCGAGTCAATAAACAGGTACACAGAGGTGCTTGGGTCCAAGTGTTTTAGGGCTAAGAGGATGCTCACAGTTTGGCCCATTGGGCATTTTTTCCATTGTCAGATGTGGTAAATAGTCTGCTTTAGGTAAGGGAAACAGTGGCTACTACTCAATGGATGCCCTTGGATGGCTTCAGCTTAACTGATCTATCAATGAACCTGCACTGAGCATCTGGTGGGGCATCCTTGAGTTGGGGTCACCAAGAAACCAATGCAGGAAGGGAAGGGACCTCATCTGGTGTTGCAACAGGATCATTGTTGAGGGGAACCTCACCTGCTCATGCAAAAATGTGTCACTCCCTGGGGGCCCAGGTGAGCACAATCTTGAATATACCATTTCCATTTGATGATACTCTGTTGGGCACTGCCTGGATATTGTTCTGATTACCCAAGACCCAGGACATGATGGGGATTTTTGGCATCAGGAGGACCTGGGAACACTCAGTAATCCTTATGGCTTCCACCAAGATCCAATAGCATGCCAGAAGTTGCCTCTCAAAGGGATAGTAGCGCAGGGCTGCACTTGGGAACTTCTTGGTCCAAAAACCCAGGGGTCTCTAAATTCCTCTTGCTCCATCCTGCAGAGGGACCAGTTGGTGTTGGTCTGGCTTGCAGAAACCTGTAGCTCAAATGGAGAGCCAGGGTCCAAAGGTCTTAGAGTCAGGGTAGCTGAAACAGCCACTTATCTCTTATAGGGCCTGCTCTTCCTCTGATGTCCAGTGGAAAGTACCTGCTTTTCATGTCACCAGATATAGGGGTGCCAAGAGAATACCGAGATGAGGAATATGCAAATAACTCAATCAACTCTTGGGCCTCCTTTCTGGAAGTGGGTAACATTAGGGACAGTATTTTGTCCTGTATTGGGTCAGGGATCTGGTGCTGGGCTCCAGCCATTTACTGCTAAAGAAAGTGACCTGCTGGGATAGGCTTTGTATCTTGTCAGGATTTATGGCCCAGCTGGACTGTCAAAGTCCAGTGAGCAATGCGTATAATCCCTGCACAGTTCGCTTCTTGCTCTGGCCCACCAACATGATGTCATTGATATAATGGAACACTTGGAGTCCTTTGAGCAGAGACAGCAGGGACATAAATCCTGTCTCACCCATTGGTACAGATAGTGGGGGACTAAGTACCCCGGCAGCAGTACAGTGATTGTATACTGTAGGCCTTGCCACTAGAAAGCAAATTGATCTTGGTCCTCCCCCCAGGGTGGGATGGAGAAAAAGACATTCACCCAGTCACCAATCCCATACCAAACGCTCATGGAGGCCATAATGGTTCTGTGAGAGTCACGTCTGGGACCATGGCCGCCAAAGGGGGCACTTCTGCATCCAAGCTCCGGTAGTCTATAGTCAGCTGCTTTGCTCCATCTGCTTTTTCCATTAGCCGCACCGGGCTGTTATAGGCAGAGATGGTGGGGTGGACAACGCCTGCAGATAGGGAGTCCTTTATGAGTTCTGTAATGTCCTTTTTCCTATCAGAGAGGTGGTATTGCCACTGTTGAATAATGCAGCAAGGAAATGGGAGCACTGGGAGTGTGCAGTCCATTGCTTGCACAACTGTGATGGCCAGAATTTGCCCACAACTCTTGCTGGGATGTGCAATGGTATAGGATATCAATACCTATAATGCATTCTCTGGGCATCCAAGGGGCCAAAGGGATCAACCCACAGGATAGCTGTAACCCCCTGTCCCCTTACCCATGTGGAATGCCTGAAACCTCCGAACACTATTTGTCACTGCCTCCCCTCTGCATCTCCTGGAATGATGGTGACTTGGGCATTTGTATCCAAAAGCACCATAAAGGTTTGTTCACTGCCCCCAAATTGTTCATGCACTGGGGTGTATGGTCTTTGGTCCCCAGGAGGTGGACAGGCCCCTTGACACCATTGCTAGGCCATATTCAATGTAATCAAGTCTGGGTAAAGAGGTCCTTTCTGGAGGCCAGGCTCCTCAGTCAGAGCCAAAAGGGAGATGCAGGAAATCTTTAGGATTCTCCCCTTCTTCTACTGCCTGTATCTGGGATTGTGGGGAGAGGGTTGGGCAGGGACAGATTGTCCCTGTCGAGCCTGTGGCCCTCCTTCTAGTTTATGTTTTCACCAAAGTTCTCCATTGGAGATTCTTGTCTATGTTGTCCGGTGAGACCCCTTGCTCTAATAACCACAAGAAGATAGCTCAGTGAGTGGGGACCCTGAGAGGAAGGGGTAGTCGCTAGCCCATTGTGTGGGTCTCATGATTTGCTGGGTTAATAGGAAGGTGCCTACTGCCTGCTGGTCTGGTTCCTCAGTTATCATAGCAGCCACCCTCCTAAAATGGGAGCCCTTGCCTCAAGCAAGGAGGGTACAAAAAACCTGCTCAATTTTGTCTCCCAGAGGAAGCCCTGAGATGATGAGGAGAACTAGCTTATTGCCCCATTCAGAGGACCCCTTTCTAATGAAATCAATGTCCCACTGCAAAACGAGAACCTGGTGAGGCGCTAAATCCCTTTGGTGGGGTGGAATATCCGCACGCCAACACCCAGTTTTTGCAGTGTGACCACAGCTTCCTCCTCGTCACTCCAAGACGTAGTTGGAATTCAGAGGAAGATTGAAGGATCCAGTCAAACAGAGGCTGCGGCTGTGGGACAGGAGTGACTACACTGTTACCTCCTCCCTTAGCTCCAACTAAGAGTTTGTTGGAATGTGGGGTTTGATGTGAGGCAGGCAGACTCCTCCAATCAGCCTGTTTGGTCAGAGCGGTAGCGGTGCCCTCATCATAGAGCTGGAGCAGCCACAAGGGGAAATCTCCAGGCTTCTGTACATACCTATCTTTCATATCCCATATCCCCTTCTGTGAAAGTTCACACTTTCCTTTTCACCTCCAGATCCCCATCTTCAGTTCAAATAGTCTCCTGAATAAGGACCAGCCTCACACTGACCTCAGAATCAGTCTGGTTGGTCTGGAAGCAGATAGAATGAGAACAGATAGAAAAGGCCATGAGCCAGGGGAGTGTATGCTGGGTGGCAGAAGCCCCAACCTGATTGATCTCAGTGTGGAACCAGTTAGCCAACTCCCTTGCATGCATGGGGGAATTATCAAAATCCCATTTATTGCCATCCTTCCCTCAAAGGGCAGAGACAGCATGCCCAAGTCCCCTAGCCATTGACTCAGTACCTCTATCCAGGCTGGTAGGTCAGGGGCAACCTTTTAGTTGAGCCCACAGAACCATAAGTCCTGATTTGCCCAAGATGCTCAGGATGGCATATAGCAAAGGGAATGCAAGAGTGATGAAAAGAACCATCCAAAAAAAAAAAAAAAAATCAATCCACTCCCATACTTCCCCATGCACTCTGCTCAAGGCACCAAAATCCTGTGGAGAGAGTTGCTATAAGATGCATCTTGGGAACACAGGCTCAGGCACAATAGAGACTCCCAGCAAATGACTGCTTTATCACTTACACAGCACAAGGGTCCACAAGAGCAGGGAACAGAGCCCACTTTGGTTGGTTCCCCGGGGAGGCCAACTGTTCAGCAGCTCTGCACACCTTACGTCACAGTGAGCAGAGGGGCAGCTGTACTGCCCGAGTGATGGACTTTCATTAACTCCAGGGGGAAGGAGGCCCTGCCAATGAGTAACTTTTGTGCCCGGGCAAGCAGCTGGGACTAGTTAAGATTTAACATCTCTTGTCTCCCCAGTCTCCCCTGGCTGCCTGTGGTTCTTGCTAAATAGAAACATACTGAACACCTGCACACAAATAAGCACAAATGGGGATATAACAAACACCTGCATGCAAACAAGTAAAAGGAGAAAAGGAGAGGGGTAGATGAGGGCTGAGAGATGGTCACTAAATGTGTCCGTGGCTTCCCCGGCATCATTTAAGGGCAAAACAAAATGGAAATCAATTATAGCCAAAGAGGACTTTACAATAGTACTATGACTTGTATTATGATTTGACTTATTAATTTTGAACTTTTGGTGTAATAGAATTTCTTTTCTATAACAGCGACGACATTTGGCAGACAAATTAGTCAACAGAAAGAACACAATAGGTAAGATATTAGATTGCGCTCTTATCCCTCCTCACTATAAGCAAATATTCAAATTCACTGAGTAGACACATGTCCTATGCTTTGCAATACTTAGAAATATATTATAGAATTCTTAAAGAAATATAGGAACAGAGAACAAAAACTCAGAAGGAAATTCAGTTTCCAAATATTAGAATCAATAATTATGTTAATTAAAAGAAAAGATGAGAAAGATGGAATATTAAGGATATGGACAATTCTTGTGTCCATAAAAAGACCTGGGCATTACATAGTTGGTTCTTATTCTCTCACAGTCCTCCAGTTGTGATATGTGCTATCTTTGTAACTGATTAGAAATACATTGTGCTGCCATCAACATATTTGAGCATATAACAATAAACCATTTACCCTTTAGGACTAGAAAAGACTTAATATAGCCTCTATCAATCTATCATTATTTTATATTACATTATATTTTATATTATCTTAATCACATTGCACTATGTTACATTATATATTGTTCCATTATAGTGCAGTGCATATATGAGCACAATTTATATATACTATTCAGTGTAAACAGAAATAACACTTTATAAAGAAACCCATTTTGTTTTTGGGAAAAAGCATGTTTTCTTATTTTGTATTTTATCTAATTGAATAAATTATAATTAACACACAACTGTTTCCTTTTCAGTGTTAAGACAAAATGCATGGGAAATAATTATGTGGTGTGAGGTAAGAATGTATTTTAAAGATAATTCAGTTGCTGTAATTTCCAACTGGTTTGAGAAATTCTATTTGCCAGGGTTGATTCCATTTTAAAAGTTTGTATTTAATTAAAGTTGAGGTCCACTGTTATTTATTTTAGATAAAAGTTTTAAGTCCTGGATGTTTTTAGATACTGTACATAATTTGGATATATATCCCTGCATATTCTAAATTATGTCTGCAGAGTCTAAAACATATAGAGTAGTGTTATTCATATGTCAAATAAAGAGATGAAACAGGCACACAAAACCCCGAAGAAACCCAAAATAGTGAAACAAAAATACAAAGCTGATTTTATTGTTTATTTAAGTAAGAAAGAACTATGCTGGTCAACCACAGTATCTTTGAGCAGAGCAGGGAACTGATTTTTATGCAGGGTTTCTGGGAAATGTGGAGTTGAGAGATTGGCAGACTTTAAGACATGGGAGTAGGGCTAGAAGCTATAGAAGCCTGGTTTCTCAAGCGAGATAGTTGTTGACTGGTTGGCTTTAGAGAGCATTTTTTTTGGAGTCATTCTACTCCTTACTGGCTGACTTTAATTATAACATAATTCTAATTTTTATATTACAGCTCTAACTATTGGATATAATAATCTCTAAGAATGAAATAAATTATTGGTTTAGTTATTTAATTTACATTTAAGCCATAATTCTTTCTGGATAATCAAATTCCTATTTGGGAATTCGTCACATCTTATTGGAAGGAATTACAGCAGCTAACAATATGTCAACTCATAATTTTATGAGGCAGAAAAACTCAAAATCTGTTTTAACAGTAGTTGTGCTAAATCATTATTGATCCAGATGGATTATTTTAATTAACGAGTATGCATAAGAAAAGGTTAAAGAAAAATGAAGTATCCAAAAATATATCTCTTCTCCAGTCCTCCTCAATTAAAAGCAAGTGTTTATTTTGTATGAAGAAATTTACAGAATGCTGATCACAGGAACAATTTGCTAGTTGCACTGAATAATTCATATACTATAATATTATTATTTTACATTTATCTGGTCTACTCCAGCTCTTTTTTGGTTACTATTTGCATGGAAGCAAGCAATGCCTTTACAGTAGTAACATTGAATGTAAATGGATTGAATTCCCCAATAAAAAGACACAGACTGATAGAATGGATAAAAAAATATAAATTGTCTGTATGTTGTCTACAAGAGACCCATCTCAGACATAAGGACACAACGAGGCTAAAAGTGAAAGGTTGGAAAAAGGTATTCCTGGCTGACTTTAGAAGTAAAGGGCTTCTCTTCTCCTGATCAAACACTTAATGCTACTGTACATGAATGAGATTTGCTTGTAATTTTAATTTCTATGACTGGATTAACTAAAATTTCAGATCAGGGTCACACTAGTTTCATAAAATGAGTTGGAGGGTATTGCACTTTGTCAATATTTTGCAGGGTTTGGTTACTACTAATAGGTCTTTTTGGATCTCTTCCTTTTTGTTCCTCTTTCCCGATGTAAAAACATCCCATTCTAGAGCAAGATTCCTCAACCTTGGCACTATGGACATTTTGGGCTGGATATTTCTTTGCTGTGTGGGTAACTGTCCTGTGCATTGTAAGATCTTTCCAGCATCTCTGGCTTCTACCCACCCGATGCCTGTAGCACCCACCCTACCCTCAGTTATTACAACTAAAGTGTTCCCTGGCGACACAAAATCACCCCTGGGTGAGAGCCACTCTTTTAGAGTCATGAATCTGTCAGGCAATAAAATTGTTCTAATATAGTTGAAATTTATTGGATTGGCTAAAGATATTTTTACTTTGTACTTTTTCTTGAGACTATTTGACACATGTTACCTCTATATCTCCTGGTTTAAAAGGTAAAGGTGGGAGACATTGTGAAGATCTTTAACGAGCAGTTCATTCCTGCAGACTTGGTCCTGCTTTCTTCCAGGTTAGTTATGTTAGTGGGCAATTAAGGAATTTATATTCTGGATTGGAACCTTTAAGAAAACCAAGGGTAGAAGCCACCCTCCCCTTCCCTTCTCCTTTTATCCCCTTTTCACTGTGTTGTGTACAAGGGGCTGCAAGTTTTTTTCTGTAAAGGGCCAGGAGTAAATGTTTTTGGCTTTGTGGGCAATGCAGTCCCTATTGCAACTATTCAACTATTCAACTATTCAACTCTGCCATTTTACCAGAAGAAGCAGGCATAGGCAATATGTAAACAAATAGGTGCAGCTGTGTTCTAATAAAACTTTATTTACAAAAAGAGATGGGGGTAGGGTAGGGTAGAGTAGGAGAGATGGGGAATGAGTTGGCCTGTGGGTCATAGGTTGCTGATCCTTGTTCTAAACTTTTTTTTTTTTTTTACCCTTTCCGTGGACATTTTTCTGTTGTACGAGTTCTTAGATGGATTCCATCCCTTCTATAGTTTCTATAGACATTAAACTAAACTAAAAACTTTTTACTTATTAACACATCTTATTCTCATGGCAATTCTCAAATATTCACATTCTGTAAGAAAACTGAGTCACAGAGTGATTGATTTCTTCAATATCATTAAGTGGGCTTGTGTTAAGCCCAAATTTTAAAACATAGCCTCTATTCTTTTTATGGAACTATACTGCTTCATTCATCAGCTGTTTTGGAGGAAACTTTATACAGAGAGCCTCCCTGTAAGAGGTATTTCCTTCCCACCAGGTCACATTTTACCACTTCCAGGTTTTGCTTCTATATTGAGCCCTCTGGGGAGCTCAGCCACCACCTCCCTCATGTTCTCTGCAAGAAATACGTTGTAGTCTAGGATATTTGTGGGTTATAATAACCATAGGAAAAACCATAGCTACATTGGACACCTTTGGCAAACTGGTTTCCCAGATCAAGTCACTGTCATCTAAAAGAGATTTAAAAAATGTTCCAAGTCTTCTAGATACACATTAGCTTGGGGTATGGAGAGATTTCTAGGGAAGAGAAACAGATTAGTTAAGGTGCCATTCTCCAAGCTTCTGGAAAAGTCATATCAGCAACAAAAATTCATCTTTCTACCAGATGCATTTCCTTCTTTTGCCATCAGTGCATTAACCCAATTGACAAAGGAACATACTGTTGCTGATGTCTGTTTCCATCTTAGATTTGGCTAGGAGTATGGGGTTGACACAGGAAGCCATGGATGTAACATAAAGGGTTTTGTTTTTTAACCTCTATATCATTCTTACATGTGACTTTCTCAGCCTTTTCCATGCTCCCAAGTTGCTGCTGGTTTGAAAACTTTTTTTTTTGATGGTGGTGGTGAAATTATTATTTTTAACTTTTTTATGACAGTTTTGTAGATTATATTTTCTAAATGATGCCCTCTTTCCCCATTAAAACAATTAAGATGAACACACACACACACATACACACACTTATTTAAATGCTTAATTGAGCTGCATAAAAGTAAGAAAAACCAGAGAGCTACAGAATGAACTGAAAACTCAAAACCTGGGAATGTAATTCCCTGTTTAAATAGGCTATTTCCCTGATGATTACTGCCAAGCCCTGAAGACCCTGAGCTTCCATTTTGATGAGCAAAGGTAGCACAGGGGAGAGGGAATAAAGTCCAGGAGACACTCTCACATAGAGAATATAATAAATGATCCTTGCCTAAAGCTGAGACCTAGGGGACTACACCCTAACTAGGGGAGAATGGAAAAGAAAACCTTCCAGAAGTTTATCCTATTTGGAATTTGTTGATCTTCTTGGATATGTGGATTATTTCTTCCCTCAAAATTGGGAAGGTTTTGGCCATTACTTTTTCAAACATTCTTCTGTCCCTTTCCCTCTGTCCTCTTTTTTGGGACTCCCATTTTGTGTAGGTTGCTATGCTTGATGGCATCCACAGGTTTCTGAGATTCTGTTCATTTTTGTTCATTCTTTTTCCACTGTGTCCCTCAGATTGGATAATCTCAGTTGACCTATCTTTAAGTTCACTGCTGATTCTTTCTTTTGCCTGCTCAGATCTCCTGTTGAGTGGCTCTAGTGAATTTTTCATTTCAGTTATTGTACTTTTCACACCCAGAATTTCTATTTGGTTCTTGTTGTATAATTTCTTTTTATTGATATTTTCTATTTTGTGAGACTTTGTTCTTGTACTTTCCTTTAGTTTTTTATATATGGTATCCTTTAGCTCTTTGAACATATTTAACATTGCTGATTTAAAGTTTTGTTAATGAGTCCAATGTTTGGACTTCTTCAGAAATAGCTTCTGTTAATTGCTTTTTATTTGTCCCTGTGTATGGGCCGTATTTATTTGTTTCTCTGCATGTCTCATAATTTTTAAAAATGAAAACTGGACATTTTAGGTTGTTTCTTTAGTGATGTTTCTGGACTCCTTTAAATTTCGTCTTCCTTGTCATGTCATGTGTGGTCACTGGAGTCTCTACTTGTTCAGCTTAATGGTCAGTCAGTGATGTGACAGAGGGTTCATTAAGTACCTGGAGCCAATAAAACAGACTTTGCTGAGGACCTCTGGATGCATGTTGGAGCAAGCTTTCAACATAGCTAGGCAGTTTACAACTCTGCTTTAGACTTCATTTCCTATGTGGGCAGAGCCTCAAAGTTGGCCAAAAGTGGGAGCTTCTTATGGCCTTCTCTGGTCTTTTTTGAAATTCTGATTAGCAAGGAGCATGCACACTTCTTATATTTGTGTGTAGTTTTCTAGATTCCCAGAAATATTTAGGAGATTTTCAAAGCCTTTATGGACATATTCCTTAGTTTTTTATTTTAAGCTTAATGGCTCCTTATTGTTTGCCCTAACCCATTAAGCCAGGCAGTTTTAACAATAAAACATTTTCCTGTAAATGTTCTCAACAAGTGGCCCCAGGAAAATGCTTTTTGCACTAGGCAGACTCGAAGTCAGAGCAAGTGAAAACAAATCTTTTGAGTGGGGTCTTCTGGAGAATCACCAGACAGGTCAAATAATGACAATTCTTTGGAAATGAGGCTTTGAAAGAGCTCCATCTCTGTTCTGCTTCCTTCCAGGACCTGGAATGTGGGCTGTTATTTTTCAAGACTACCACTTAAAAAATGGAGGATGGGACTAGACATATTAAAGCCTCACAAATCTTACTTAAAAAAAAAAAAAAAAGATATGGCCATTTTTTCTTGTTTAAATTTTCCCTGTGTTGTTTCATGCTTTTGGTTAAAGAAAAATTTTTAACCAAAAAGAGATTTTCTCTTAGAGTTCTGGAAAAGTTGATTCTGACCATTTTTGCCAGTTTTTTATGTTGCCTTTGAAGGAGAGATTAGTAGAGGTCCTTATTCTGCCATATCACTGACATCCTCAATGAAACTATGTATTTAATATTAGTCGATGTATCTCATTAATTGGGGCCTTATCCTCTTGATTATAATTCTAGGGAAATTAATACAGGGTTGTTTTACTTCAACACTGAAATATCAATAAATGTGATACAGCTAAAAAAGATAAGTCTGAATTTAAGACTAAGTAAATTTAATGAAGATTTTTTTGGTAATTTTCATGGATTTTCCCCCAAAATGATTAATTTTCATTAGTGAGTTGACATTTCACGTGGAATAAAATCCGGCAAGACAAATGCTTCTTTTTTTTTTTCTTCTTTCTTTTTGGTGGGAGGAAAGATCTTGGCACAGAATTAAAAATTATTGTGCAAAGTGGCATACTGCAGGTGAAGTAAATTTTAGTCTTGGCAAATGCTTCTTAACTCAGTGCCTTGATTTCCTAAATCTTCTTGTAAGCTGGAAATAGAGAAGCCCCAATTACAGTGTTTTTCTCAGGACCTCTGCATCATCCAGAGCTGTCCTGGAATTTCTACCCTCATTTTAAAGTACCTGGCACTTTGAGATTACAGTGGACCCATTTTAGAATGTAACAGAATTTTAGATTTGATCCCAGATATAGCTTCAGAATAGTCTGAAGTTGGGTCTGTTCTGAACAAATTAATGTCTCCTGTTCATCTTCAGTAATTTCTCTTCTTGGAGTTAAAAGATAGTCACACCAGTCTGTAAGAGTGGAAGATGGGGCACAAAACATTTTCTACTCATCTATTCTGCAAGGTGAAATTTAGGTCAGTAGGACCAGACTGCTAATATTTCCTGGAAATGTAGTTGTTTGTAGTTATTTCAGTTTTGAAGAATGTTATTGATATAGGTTACATTTCCCAGTTAACACACATGTGACATTAATTGGGAAATTAATTTTGTGGAGAGATATTAATTCAATATTATTTGCTTTATTTTCCTTAGTGAACCTCAGGCAATGTGTTATGTTGCAACAGCTAATCTGGATGGAGAGACAAATCTGAAAATACGGCAGGTAAAGACACTTTTCTTATTCTAATTTCATACCTGAGCCCACAATGTCAAGTTTTGTCAGGTACCAATTGTTTTTCTTTCAAGAAGAAAATTCTCTTACCACCATTGAATGGATGTACTTTATTCTCATCATAATATTAAAAGAGGGTACTTTTTAAATTACAAGGGGGTACTAGATGACTGTCACCATTGCTAGAAAACTTGGTACTATAACATTCAGGTCACAGTGAATAACACATTTATGCATATCCTTTTGAGGCTATTTTTTATTATTTTTTTGGTGCTAAAACTATTCTCATGGCTAAATATCATAAATAGATTGATAGGGGTTGTAAATGAGCTTTAAGTTATGTTATATACCACTGCTTTTTAAGCTACCATTTGAATTTCAGAGACACTTCTGATTATGAATGGGAGGACAGGGGTTTCCCAATTAAATTTTTCTTAATGGAAAAATAGGCATTGATCTTTAAGATAATTGATTCTTTGCTTTATTAGTTTACTTAAGTAAGGAAGCCCCTGCTTACAAATTTGATTACTCACATGTCTGTTTGCTTATCTTTTCTGTGAACTTTAATTTGATTTAAAATAAAAAAAAAATACAACTTGTTAAAGTAACATATTATTTTTGTAAAAATAGCTTAAATAATACATAAATATACATAGTATATTTAAGCTTCTCTATTTCCAAATCCCACCTTCATCCCCAATGCTAGTCATTGTAATTGTTTGGTGGTACTTTTCTAGATTTTAAAAAATGCAATAACAACAGACTTCTGTTTCTGGGAAGATGGAGTAAACATATTTTTCCCTAATTTTTTTTTTTTTTTTTTTTTTTGGATAAGTACAGCTGAAAATCTTTCACCTTATATAGAAAAAGACATAAAAAGACTGAAAGATGGAGAGAAGGCAGACTGGCTAGGGACTTCAGAACCCAGAGAACACCAAGGTGGTGAGTTCCTTGGGTTTTCCTTTTTGTTATGTATCCCAGGCTTGGAGCTGAAGAAACCAGCAATCCAGAAAGACCAATAGGCACAGACAAAAAACTTCCCCAACAAAAGCCTGCTCTCTAAACTCAAGGGACCAGGAAAGGAGCAGCCCACCAGGGCAGAAACCTTTTAGACAATAACCATTCTATTTCAGCCAAACACAGTAAAAATGTGACACCTCTCCAACTTATGCCAGCAAAGGTTGAATGGGGAACCTAGATTTACACCCTCACCATGCTTTAATCAGATACTCCAACACCCTTACACCCCCACCAGCTTGTGCCAGCTTGTGCCAGAGCAGGAAGCCAAAATTTTCATTCCTGCTGAACAGAAATGAGGACGTCCACCCACCCCAAGAAATGAAGTACTGATGATACGTGCTACAACATGGCTGAACACTGAAATTACTTTGTTGATTGAAATGAAATGGACACAAAAGGAGAAGTTCACTTGCATGAAATATCTAGAATAAGCAAATTCATAGACAGTGACAGTAGACCAGAGGTTACTAGGCCTGGGTATAGGGAGACTTGGGAGTTATTGCTTAATGGGAACTAAGTTTTTTGGGGTCATGAAAAAGTCTTGGTAAGGGATAGAGGTGCTGGTAGCACAGCATTGTGACTGTAATTAATACCACTGACATGGTTTAAATGGGAAATTTTCTGTGATATACATGTTACCCCAATTTGAAAAAAAAACACAACACAGGATCAGAGAGGATGTTTTGTTGCAGAATCTTATAATGGAATCTGTGGTGGACTGGAGCTATGTACCACCGAAAAACATGTTTTTAATCTTAATCCATTCCTGTGGGTGAGAACCCATTGAAAATAGGACTTTTTGATGAGATTACTTCCGTTAAACTGTGGCCCAACTGAACCAAGTTGGCTCTTAATCTTATTATGGAGGCTTTATAGAGGCCACAGACAGGAAAATTGTCCACAGAGAGAGAGGCCACGGGGAGCAGCCAGAAGCTGGAAGTCGACAGAACTGAGAAGCAGGAGAGGCCACCATGTGCATTGCCATGTGATAGAAGCCAAGGACCAAGGATTGCCGGCAGCCAGCCTCAGAATGCCACCGTCTTCTGGGAGAAAGCATTGCCTTGTTTTTGTTTGTTTGTTTGTTTTTAAATTGACTTTATTTTTTCTTTTTGGTTTACAGTTCTATGGGTTCTCTCTCCTACCCCCCTGCTTGCTGTCTGTGTCCATTTGCTGGATGATCTTCTGTGTCTGTTTCTCGCCTTCTCTTCTCATTCTTCTCCTCCAGGATTCACTGGGATTTGATCCCAGGGACCTCCAATGTGGGAGAGAGGCACCCTGTCACTTGTGCCACCTCAGTTCCTGGTTTCCGGCGCGTCTCGCCCTGGCTCTCCTGTGTGTCTCTCCTTTGTTGCGTCCTCATCTTGCTGCATGGCTCGGCTTGCTGCGCACGGGCCTGGCTCACCTTTTTTTTATTACCAAGAAGTCTTGGGGATCAAACCCAGGTCCTTCCATATGGTAGACGGATGCCCAACCACTTGAGCCACATCCCTTCCCGGCATTGCCTTGTTGACACCTTGATTTTGGACTTCTCCTAGCCTCAAAACCAGAGCCAAAAAATTTGCATTGTTAAAGCCAACCCATTACATGGTACTTCTTTTAGCAGCTTGAAAACTAAAACAGAATCTATTCTGCTGTCCTCACCCAGTCCCTCTCATCAATAGAAAGGTGTGGATTGCCAATTCCTCTGGGGTAAAAATAAGTCCTTCATACCACTTCCTCTGCTATGTCTTGGAGGGTCCCGGGGATCAGGATGTGTCCATGAGGTCATGAGGTGTCAAAGGTATTGTCTGCTACTCCATTGTCCACCTCTATTTCCTCTCCCTTTCCCTTACAAATGAGGATCAGGCATAAACTCTTTTGCCACTCTCTTTCATGTTATGGTTTACATCAACTATCTGGTGATCTGTTATTGCTTATTCACATAAATGCAGGACAATTTTAACAAGATTTATAGCTGGTGTAGATTTGCTCTGCAGTTGTGAACTGGTATTTATTTTTATCTGGTTTTATTTTATTCTGTTCTGGTTCCTTGTCAACCAAATCTAATCTAATTAATCTAATCGTCTCTCTATTTTTTGGAAATTCCTAAAAGCTAATGGCCCACTGATGGTATTCTTTCTTGTTTCCTATTATTTGAAAAAATTCCTGACCTATTAATGCAATTTTGAGAGATTGGGGAGGCAAGTACATGGGTGCCTCTTGACATCATGAAGTAGACATCTAACCATAGATTTTTAAATTTGCACATTTCCTGATTTTCTTAAGTATTGGGCTTCAAGTTCCATTAAGTAATTTTGTGAATATTTTAGCAGTGTCTGTCTGATACAGGTACATACACAAATGGATCAAATATTAGATGATGTTTGATTTTAGTAATCACACTTTCAAAAATTATATTTTGAGCAAAGGTAAAGAAAATTATCATCCTATTTCTTTCAACCCTATCAAAATTAATTTGATCAACATTCACATGCCCAAGTCTTCTGATAAAATTTATATTAAAGTTTGTTCTGAATTGTTTAATTATCTAATAAATGCAGTACACTTTTAGACACTAACTTTCATCTTTGTTTACTAACCACTAGAGACATTGAACTTTGTCACAGTATATTAAACTTCCATTTTCCTTTGGGATTTTTTTTTTTGTAGTCTTTGTCAGAAACAGCTGAAATACGTTCAAGTAAACAATTGTTAAGTCTGTCTGGAAGAATAGAATGTGAAGGACCCAATCGTCATATCAATAACTTCATTGGAACTTTGTACCTAAATGATCACAGGTATCATCTTTCTCTTCTCAAACATTTTTTTTCCTTTCATGGAGCATAGAGTGTGGCGATTTTTGTTCTCTCAATAACATTTTAAAACATTATAGTTGTTTATATTTTACTTGACTTTGCAAAAACACATTCCTCGAAGCATCAATGAAATTATTTTAAAAAAAGAATTCTTAAATATAAGTGGTGTTCCAACCCAGCTTCTGAAGGGCACTGGTTGGAGCTGCTGCAAGACCAAAGAACACACCTGGCACAGTCAGACATAAGCTCTATTGGGACTTACAAATGGGAGAGGGTCTCTGAAGGTAGCGGTTCAGAGAATGAAGTTAGCACTCTGCAAAGAGGCAAGAAACGGAGGAGCAATGTATAGAGTCTCAGAACAAAGACATTCCATAACAATGACATAAATGGGATCTGTGATGGTATTGGAGGAAGGAAGTGTACAGCCTGGAGAGAATTACAGTCTATGATACCATCTGTACATTGTTTTCCTACGGGAGGGCGGTTACATTTTAACTTGTGTCCTGGGGCAGGCAGGCAGCTATGTGCTGAGGGCTCAGTTTCTCTTAGGGATGGGGAGCCAGGGCCCAGGACCCACTCGACCCCCAGAAGTAGAAGGTGTGTGATGTTCTCTTAATCAGTATACCTGTAAATGCTACAGTTAGAGAAGTTAGATCCAAATTCCTTTTTTTGTTTTATTTATTATTTTTATAAATGATCACAGGTATCATCTTTCTCTTCTAAAATATTTTTTTCTTTCATGGAAAATAGAGTGTGGTAATTTTTGTTCTCTGAATTACCACATGGAATCCCTTCTCTAGATCACCAAATGGGCACATAGATATTTACGTGTCTACCTCATCCTCCCTGACAAATTAAATACTATATAGTACATAAAATGAACATGTTTCCAAAGCGGATGAGGTTTTAATGATTGTCTCAGAATACAACTTCTAGGTCTAGAGTAGCACAGCAGAGAAACTGTTCATCCGGGTTAGCCCAGGTTAAGATTTTACTCTCAAGTGCCCCAATATACTCTCAAAAGTATCCCAGTTTGGATGATGAATTTTATAGTCATGCTAGGTATAAGAGATATTTCTCCCTCCAACATTTTTTAATGAATATATCTTTGGAATGATGAGAAATGGGTGATTGTATTAGTCAGCCAAATGGGTGCTGATTCAAAGTACCAGAATCTGGTTAGCATTTATAAAGGGTATTTATTTGGGGTAGAAGCTTACAGTTAAAAGGCCATAAAGCATAAGTTACTTCCCTCACCAAAGTCTTTTGCCACATGTTGGAGCAAGATGGCTGCCGATGTCTGCAAGGTTTCAGGCTTCCTCTTCCTCTTAAGGCTTCGTGGTCCCGGACAGAAGCTGTAGGCTGGGATACGTCTGTTTTCTCTTCCAGGGCAGGTTTCTCTCCAGGCTCAGCTGCTCTGCTCTCTCCACAAGGCCAGCTGTAGACTATCATGCTAATGACTCGTCTCTTTCCAGGGCCATTGCCATGTCTAACGCAGCCTTCTCTCCTTCCTCAAGTAGCTGCTTCTCTGTGTGTTTACAGAGAAGGTGTGGGGACTCAACGTCCTACTGACGTGGCCCAATCAAAGCCTTAATTTAATCAAGTAAAAGTGAAACCTCTGAATCCAATACAATCTCACGTACCCTGAGGAACAGACCAATTTACAAACATAATCCAATATCTGTTTTTGGAATTCATAAATAATACCAAACTGCTACAGTGAGAAAAACAATTTTTTTCTAAACCCTTTTTAGGAACAAGTGCTTTTTAGGGAGAAACATTTATATTGTTGCTTTTTGCCCCCAAAGTCAAACTTGACCAAAGGAAATATATATAAGGTAAATGCCTTTTTTTCCACATTGTGATAAGAGAAAATGCTTTTGGTAGTTTTTAAATGTTCTTTCTTTCTTTCTTTTTTTTTTTAAGCCCTGTTCCTATTGGAACTGACCAGGTCTTATTAAGAGGCACACAGCTTAGAAATACTAAGTGGATCTTGGGCATTGTTGTTTATACTGGATTTGAAACAAAGTTCATGCAGGTAAGACAATATGTGCTGATGAATGGGGCTGTTTTTATATTTTTCTTTCTGCTTTTTT
>JAQZBX010018653.1:8619-34524 GCA_029593785.1 Cabassous unicinctus | reverse complement strand
CCAATCCCTGGCCACCACCCGTCCTTAACCCACCAATCCACATCCTCCTCCTTTAGAGTATATAAGCCCTGCTTCTTCAATAAACTTTTGCAGCTTGATCAGAATCCTGTCTTGCTGTCATTTCTCGCGTCTCTTGTTCCATCCCATTCCCACTCCCCCTCTCGCAGGTTCCCGTTGACTGTCCCGCGGGCCGGGACAACATAGTCTATCAGTTTTTTGTTTGTCTTTGAAGACTTTGATTTCACCCTCATTTTTGAAGGACAGTTTTGCTGGAGACAGAATTCTTGGCTGGCAGTTTTTCTATTTCAGTGCCTTAAATACGTCATATCACTTTCTTCTCACCTCCATGGTTTCTGATGAGATGTTGGCATTTAATCTTATCGAGGTTCCCTTGTATGTGATGGTTTACTTTTCTCTTGCTGCCTTCAGAATCCTCTATATCTGATATTTGTCATTCTGAATAGTATGAGTCAGGGTAGGTCTATTCAGATTTATTCTGTTTGGGGTGCACTGTCCCTGAATGTTGATATGTATGTCTTTCAAAAGGGTTGGGTAGTTTTCGGTCATTATTTCCTCAAATATTCTTTCCATTTTCTTCTTCATCTGGTGCACTGATATTGTGAATGGCTGTGTGCTTCGCACTGTCATGCAATTGCCTGAAACTCCGTTCCATTTTTCCATTCTCTTTTCTTTAAATTCTCCTGTTTTTTCAGTTCAGATATTCTGTCTTAAAAATCACGATATCTATCTTGAGCAATTCAAATCTGTTTCATGTTCCTCTAAAGTATTTTTAATCTCATCTATTGTGTCTTTCATTTCTTTAAGGTCTGTTACTTTTCTTTGAAGGCTTTCAAATTTTTCTTTATGCTCACCCAGTGTATTCTTAATTTCTTTTATTTCTATGATCATATTTTCTTTAATTCTTTGAATAGATTTAGGAGAGTTTTGTGATTATCAGTGATTGTCTTAAACCCTGTATCTCTTCAGGATATTTGGTTTGTTCCTTTGGCTGGGCCATATCTTCCTGTTTCCTAGTATGACTTATAATTTTTTGCTGGTATCTAGACATCTGAATATGTGGTGATTTACTCTGATGGTCAATTTCTCTCTCTTGCCTATTGTTATTATTTTTTTCATAGCTCTTCATTGATATTTGGTTCAATTTATTCTAAGTTTTTAAAATTGCCCAGCTTAAGTTATCAAAATCAGGCCTGGGTCTCACTATTGGGGCACATTTTCCAGGGATTGGGATAGAGAGAGAATTGAAGAGATTTTGTCCGTAATTTCCAGACTGACCATCAGATGGTGCTCACTGACACACCCATGGAGGTGTTTTAGTCTCTGCTTTCCTGTGTTCCTATGTTGAGTCTCCAGAATGGAGATTCAAAGCAGGCTCTGCTGGCCGAATTCACTGAAGAAAAGCCCTCCGACTCCTTCTCCATTTTCCCTTGAAAGAGCTGACAGGGAGAAAGATGTCTGTTCCCCTCTCAGTCAGCTGCAGTGAGCCAGGGGTTTTACCTCAGCTTAATATTTTGGGGGTAGGGGAGGGGAGCCCTTCCGGCTACTGTGGGGGTTTGGTAACTCACGTTTGTTGTTTTGGGTTCTTCTGCTGTCTGTCCCTCACCCTCCTGGAAGTTGTGTAGCACTGTCCTGGTCTGCTGACCTGCAAAGCAGGTCCCCTGGATAGCTTTTGGTTCTTTCTCCATTGTTTTTGTGAGAACATTGAGCCCTGCCTGTTAGTCTGATGCCATCTTCCCACAATCCTCATCATTTATTTTAATGGTCATGATCTTTCAGATTTAGCCACTGGATACCTACCCAAGATGGTATTTCCTTAATTTTGGCACAACAAAATATTCTAGGCTCATCTTATAATTTCCCTGCCTCCAACCTGGAGTAGCAATCTTTCCAGAAACTTTGGTTCCTTGTTTCCATCACTAGTAAAATGAGAGAGTTGACCTATATTGTTGGTGAAGTTATTTCCAATTCTATTCTTCTAAAGTCCAATGATTTTATTTGAAAAATGAGTCACTAGTCTCTTGCATGTCATGAAGCTGCCTGCTATATTGTTGGATTAAACAGGAAGGAATTAAATGAGGAAAAGAAAACATGAATTTTTAATAGTAGTTTTACAGTCTGCCCTGATTATGCACATGTAGCAATTCCACACCTGGTCAACTTTCCAAGAGAAGGGAAGGAGTGTACACACCTCATTTCCTCAGGGAGGCTCTCTTTAGAAAGTGCTAGACTAAACATTAGGAAAATGACCTCTGTGCCAAAGCTGAGACTGTGATGGATAAAACCAGTGAGTTGTGCCCAGATACCCCATGGGCAGTGCAGCACAGTGAGAAGGCATGGTCTTTGGAGTCACCCTGGCTTGGGTTCCAATTCTAGCTCCTTCCTTTCTCTCTGAGCCTTCATGTTATCATCAGCAAAACGATATTATTTCATAATATGATGCAAAACTTATTTAAGTTAATGATAAGCATCATTAATGATGAGAATGATGGGGCATACATTTCACACTGGGTTCTGTGTAGCATTTAGTTATTTTTAGAAGACAGAACTAGAAAGGCCACAGGCTTTGATTTTTGGCAAATTTGATTGGTATTGAGACCTAGGACTGCCATGTAGAGATTTTCTGAGTTTAGTTGCCATGCTTAACCCTCTAAGTCTCAGTTTCATTATTTCTGAAGTAGGGATAGCAAATTGAAACTTGGAAAGTTACAGTAGAACATAAACTCCATGAAGACAGATTTATTTTTTCTATTTTATTCTTTATCTTCAGGACTGAATGCCTGACAGATAACAGTTTTCATTGATCCTCTTATGTAAATTTCAATTTGTGTACAATTTAAATATATTAACTAAATTTTAAAGAAGTAGTTAAAGATTTAAAAAGGTAAAAGGGCCTTTTCAGGGAGTATAGAGTAGAACCTGACCTAGTTAAGCCTATGACATTTACAGTCACTGCCTGATGCCCTTAATAGTAAGTAGCCCCTTTCCCTGGCCCCCTCCCATCTCTTTATTATACATCGGGTCTATGTCTGTGTAAGTGGGCTGGTCCTTAAAAGGAACGTGAAGCATTTAAAAACCCTGTAAGATGGCAGGTGACCAAACTTCTTTGTGAGCAAAAGCCAGGGTATGTTTCTTTGCTCCCCATGCTCTGGGTAGAACAAAGCAAAGCTGAAATTTCCATCAGAGGCAAGGGAAGGCTCAGGAAGTAAGGAGCAGTCTGAAGAAATGCCCAGCCCAGGGCATCCTGAGGCTGCCACCAACAGCAAGAGCCATACTGGATGGGACCAAATGCAGACATTCCAACTAAAGCAAAGGATTTCAGGAGAATAGCAGGGGAGGGCTGAAAGAGGAACTCTGAACCCTCATGCTCATTTATGACAACTCTCCCATTGAGAAAGGGAGAAAGGTTTCCCTTTTCTTAAACTGTCTGTTCTACAGAAAATGCTCCGATTGAACGTGTCAGGAGTGGCCCACTCTGTGGGGTCCCTGTGCAGGGCAGTCAGATTGGTCAGGATTATGGTCCCCTAGAGAAGACAGCAATGACTCAGGCAAGGCTCCATACGCACAACATGCCTGCACAACAGGTGTGGGTCCTTGGGCTCCAATGCTGGACCTGACCACACGTTGAATTTGTCCTGCTATCCCAAACCTACCATCTACTGAGCCCTCCATTCCCTTCTCCCTGCATCCATCCCCCAAGACCCTGCTCTTGGTTATGGGATAGTTGACAGTGTGAATTATAACTGCCTGTTGGGAATTTTATCAGGGAAGACTGGCTACTTTTGACTGTGGGGTGGATCTCTCTTTACAGGGACAGATTAATTTAGGACTTGGGAGGGGATGAGTATGCAGCAGTGAGAGAATGGAACAGCTGTCCAGCCAGCCTTGTACCAAAATCAACCAGCTGCTCAGCGTTGCAGCTCCCAAGTGTAAAGTATGTCGCATTCACCTCTGTTTCTCCCATTTTCCTCTATCCATTGGCGCCAATAGCATGGTGGCCCCTATTTTTACAGGGGGTAAAAATAGAATCATGCAGTGCAGTGAAAATCATCACTATCCATCTATTACACAAGCAGTGGTATCAGCTGACACTTCCCTGGGCATGTGGAGGCGGATGATGTTGGCCATTCTCGGCACCTCGTGGATGATGGCATTGGTGTAGGGCAGGCGCTCTCAGTCGGCGGTGCTCAGCTGCTGCGAAGGTCCAATCACTCTGTCAAGCTCAGTTTGTACTTTCTCTGGAAAAGAAGAGAAGGTTCTATTATTTTTTTAATGTCTATAATTCCTTCCAAAGATGGAGGGGTGGTCTCCAAGTTCTCATCTGCTGTATTCCAATTGGTGATAAGGTTACAAAGAAATAAAATGGTCCTTAAACTTTCCAAGGGCTTATTTAGTAAACTGCTGAGTCCATAATTTTCCTTGATCCTGGGTAGGCTTAGGAGTGGAATAACCAGGATCAAAAGGGCTAAGAGTGTAGTAAGCTCTATAGACTCTAGTTTCTCAAGTAGGCATATATGAGTGGAAAGTGAGCCATGATGTAAGAAAATGCTGGTATAAACTTTTGATCCACAACATTAATACTGCAACATTATCTCAGATTCTCTGAGCCCAGTTTCCTCATCTGAGAAGTGGGGACAAATCTACCTTTATTTTGATGATATTTTGACAAATGCATGAACTGATGTATGTAAGCACCCAATATATGATAGGAACTGCTAGTGTCTCCCCAATATATGTTTTCCTCTTTTTATGTAAATATAGAGATTTTAACTGGATTCATGGTTGTTCAGCTAAAGATTACATTTACCAGATTCCCTTGTGACTAAATGTCACCTTCTGGCCAATAGAATGTGCACAGACATGATGATTAACAATTGGAACCTGCCCTTAAAAGATAGGACACGTGTTCCCGTCTTCTTTTCCCCTTCTTAATGGTTGAAAGGCAGCCTTAGTGGTAAACCTTCTTAGTGCTAACAAGGGCATTACCCTAGATACAACAGAGCAACAAGTTGGAAGGAGTTTGGAACTCTAAGGACTCTGCATAGACCAGCTAAGAGTGTTCACCTGTGAGAGAAATAACTATCATTTAAAACATTGCTATTTTAGAGCCTCTGTTACAGAAACAAAATTGATATTCTAACTCAGTAGCTTTAAAAGTTTTTAAAAATTGTAATCTGAGTTAGAAATGTATTTTACATCATGTCCCAGGACACATATACACAAATACACACACATTATATATACACTCATGAAATATGAAAGAAATAGTTTCAAGAACATACTTATTCTTAGTACATGATATTTTCTATTATTTTTTGAGGTACCAAGACTGGGGATTGAACTCGGGACCGCATATGTGAGAAGCTGGCACTGAACCACTGAGCCACATTGGCTCCCTTGAGTTGGTTTTATGTTTGCTTGCTTGTTGTTTGTTTTTGTTTTTAGGAGGCACCAAGGACAGATCCCAGGACCTTTCATGTGGGAAGCAGGCAATCAATCATTTTAGTCACATCACCTCCTCTACTCTATTTTTATTTTAGAAGAAAAATTTGGGCTTGTTCCACCAAATTGCTTTTATGTATTTTTAATAAATTGCTACCCACAGTTTATGAAAAACTCTGCTCTAAGAATTCCCAGCCCCCACTTGGTCAAACTGTAGTGAGACCTGGAGAAAGAAAAATGAATACAACAGTCACTGTCCTTGAATGGAACACAGTGTGTGGGGACATATGTAAATACTGTGCCATCAGTAGTATGATGGAAGTACATTGAATCATCCCTAGAGAAGAAATGCTAGTAATTTCCTGGAAGAATGGGAAACTTCATGGGGGAGGTAGTGTTTGAGAAGATTCTTCAAGAAGACTACTGGTTTAAAATGTAGCAAAATTGTGGAAGTAGATTCTTTATTGAGGAAACATCACACAGGATGACATAGAGGCATAAATAAGGACAGGGCAATGTGAAATAATATGTAATTTAGTGAGGCCAAAATGCAGAGTGGGTGGGTTGAACGAGGCACATCAGAGGATGTTATGAACCAGATTAAGGAGTTTGGACATTATCAAGAGGGCAATGGACAGCCAACAATTAAAAGGAGGAGAAGGCATAACCAGATTTTCATATGAGAATGCAGGTCTTTCATGGAAATTGTCACAAGGTCAACTGACTTCATTGTTTCCTCACTAGACTATGAGCTTCTTGAGGGCGGGACTCTCTATTATATTTGTGTTACCAGGACTCATCACTATCCCAAGAGAAAAACTGAAGAACATTCCAGTTCTCGAGTCTATATCATCTTGTGAGTTTTCAAGTGATCTTACCATTCAAACCTGCTATCTTCTGGCCCTAAATTCTGGGCAGTAGGTTCTGGGAGGTGGTCTGTCTGTTCCAAGCACAACACCAACATGCTTACCTTGGGTTTCTGGGTTGATGGCTAGGTAAAGCAGAGCCCAGCATAGCATAGTACAAGTTGTCTCTGGTCCAGCAAAGAAGAGGTCCAGGGTGCTGCAGAAGAGGTTTTCTTCATCAAAACTTGAAGCAGCATTGCCTGAATTCTAGAGAACAATGTTTATGGACTTGTTTCCCGTGTTTGTGCTTGACCCCAAAACACAGGCCTTCATCCTAGGGAGGGAATGTGGGAGGAAGATGTCCATATCCTAATCCAGCAACCTGTGAATGTTACCTCATATAGCAAAAGGGACTTTGGAGATGTGAAGTTAAGGCTCATGAGATGGCTAAATTATCCTAGATTATCAAGGATGGCCCAGTGTAATCAAAGAAAACTTACAAAAGGGAGGCATGGGGGCAGATGTGGCTCAAATGGTTGGGCATCCATCTCCCATATGGAGGGATCTGGGTTCGATCCCCAGGATCTCCTGGTAAAAATTTAAAAAAAATAAAAATAAAAAAAATAAAAATAAAAGGGAGGCAAAAGGGTCAAAGACAGAGATAAGCTGCAAGGGGAGAAGCAGAGGTCAGAGAGATGCTATGGTGCTAGCTTTGAAGATGGAAGAAGGGATCACAAGCCAAGTACTCCAGGCATCCTCTAGGAGCTGGAAAAGGCAAGGAAGCAAATCTCCCCTATAGCTATAGCTACAGCCTGCAGAAGGCAGCAGCCCTGCTGGCACCTTGGCTTTAGTCCATTGAATCAAATTTCATACCTCTGACCTCCAGAACTGCATGAGTACAAATTTATGGTTTAAGACTCTAAGTTTATGGCAATTTATTAAAGCAGTACTATCTCCATTTGCTCTTTCAGAACAGATCACAGGAAATGACTTTGGTTTCCTTACCTTTGCTATTTGCTTGAGGCAAGCATCAATAAATTCTCTTGTTTCAGCAGGATTCCAATCTCTCTTGTGTTCTTCAATCATATGAGAAACAAACAATTTCAGTTTTTCCCAGTTTCTGAAGAGTGTTTGGTGAGGCCCAGGAAAGAATTTCATTATCCATGGAAAAATGTTGTAGAGCTAAATGATAAAAGCAAAACCATTGTGGAGACCACATGTTGTCACTTTTCCGCTTTTCAAGACAAACAATCTTGTTTGCATCTCTCTTTTATTTGTTTAGGCTTAAACCTGGGAGTCATTCTTGATGCCTCTTTTGCTCTCTCACTCCTCTCCTCACCCCTGTAGCAGAGCATTTCAGCTCTCTATCCAAAATATAACCAGCCTCAGGCCATCTTTCCCTACCCCAACTGCTTACCACCCTAGAACAAACCACTAGCAGTTTTTCTCTGTAGTTGCTGCCAATAATTTTCCTGATTTAATTCTTAATCCCATTCTCAGTCTATTTTCCAAAGAGCTGTCAGAGTGAGCATTTAACAATTTAATCAGGTCATTTCACTCTTTGGCTCTGAACCCTCAATGGTTTCTCTCTACACTCACAAAAAAGGTCTACATCACTACCTGGGTCTCTAAGCCCTTATACAAGCTTGTCCCTGCCTACCCTGTTACCTCCTTTCCTACCTTATTGCCACTTTAGTCCATACACTCCTGCTACACAGACTTCCATGATTATATCAAGCATGTTCCTATTTTAGGCCTTTGCGTGTGCTGTTCCCTCTGCCTGCAATGCTCGTCGTCTATAAACCTGTATGATCCACCTCCTCACTTCATTAAGGTGCTGTGTAAATGCCACTTTCTTGGAACGGTCTTACCAGGAAATGCTGTATAGGGCAGCACCCCTGCCACCCTCAGTCTATTTCCTTACACTACTTTATTTTCCTTCTTGGCAATTATGTATGTAAAAATCATACTTATAGAAGGAATTGTGGGAATATGGCATCAGAATAACAGGCAGAGCTCAAAAACAACAGAGAAAGAGCCAAAAGCTGTCCAAGGCACCCTCTTTGGGGGACAGCAGACAAGGACAGTGCTACATAACTCCCCACAGGATGAGGGACATAGAGACGAATAATCTGAAACAACATATGTGAGTTACCAAGTCCCTGTGGTGGCTGGGAAGGGCTCCCCTCCAACACCTCCAAGATATTAAGCTGGGGTAAAACCCCCAGTTCACTACAACAGACTGAGGGGAAGAGACATCTTCCTCCCTTTTAGCTGTTTCAAGGGAAAAGGGATGGGGAGTTGGGGGGCTTTTCTTCAGTGAATTCGGCCAGAAGAGCCTGCTTTGAATCTCTGCTCTGGAGATTCAACAGAGGAAAACAGGAAAGCCGAGACTGAAACACTCCTGTGGAAAGGTGTGCTGACAGGCAAAATCTGCTGGCTGGTCTGGAAACTGCATGGACAAAAACTGTTCTTAGTTAAGTCTGTGTTCTACCCTTGGGAGAAAATCTGTGCCCCACTAGTGAGTCCCTGGCCCCATTTTGATAACTTAAGCTGGGCAATTTTAAAGACAGAATAATTTGAACCAAATATCAGTAGAAAAACAAACAATAGGCAAGAGAGAGAAATTGCCATCAGAGTAAATTCACCAACATATTCAGATGACAAGAAATCAGCAAAAAATTACAGGCCATACTAGGAAGCAGAAAGATATGGCCCAGTCAAAAGAAATAACCAAATATCCTGAAGAGATATAGGGTTTAAGACAAATAATCAGTGATAATCACATGACTCTCCTAAATCACTTCAAAGAATTTAAAGGAAATATGACTAAAGAAATAAAAGCTATTAAGAAGACACTGAGTGAGCATAAAGAACAATCTGAAAACATGCAAAGAAAAGTAACAGACCTTATGGGAATGAAAGACATGATGGATGATATTAAATACATTTAAGACACATAAAAGCAGATTTGAATTGCTTGAACAGAATTAGGGATTTTGAAGACAGAACATCTGAACTGGAAAAGAGGGGAGAACAGAAAAAGAAGAGAATGGAAAAAATGAACAGAATCTCAGGGAATTAAATGACAATATGAAACGCAGAGACATTTGAAATATCTGTGTGGTATGATGTATATAAGGTACTGAAATAGAAAAACTGCCAGCCATGATTTTCTGTATCCAGCAAAATTGTCCTTCAAAAATGAGGATGTGGTCAAAGTGTTCACAGACAAACAAAAATTGATAGAATATGTTACCAAAGACCAGAATTAGAAGAGATACTAAAAGGAGTGCTGCAGCCTGAAAGGAAAAAAATGGGCAAAAGATTTTGAAAAGAGTTTAGAAATGAAGATTATTAGGAAAGGTAAACTAAAGGTTAAGAAGACAAAAGAACAATATGACAAGAGAGCTGAAGGACAAAAGTAAGTAATGTCTTTACAGTAATAAGATTAAATGTTAATGGATTGAACTCCCCAATCAAAAGACATAGACTGATAGAATGGATAAAAAAAAATATGAGCCATCTATATGTTGTCTACAAGAGACCCACCTCAGATATAAGGACACAACTACATTAAAAGTGAAAGGTTGGAAAAAGGTATTCCATACAAATAGTAACCAAAAAAAGCTGGAGTAGCGATACTAATGTTGGAAAAAATATATTTCAAATGCAAAACTGTTATAAGAGAGGAATAAAGTCATTATATATTAATAAAAGTGGCAATGCACCAAGAAGAAATAACTTTGCTAAATATTTATGCACCTAACCTGAGTGTCCCAAAATACATGAGGCACATACTTGCAAAACTCAAGGGAAAGACAGATGTCTCTACAATAATAGTTGGTGACTTCAATGCACCACTCTCAATAGTGGATAGAACATCTGAACAGAAAATAAATAAAGTAATGGAGAACTTGAATAATATGATAAATGAACTAAACCTAACAGAAATCTATACAACATTCACACCAAGTCAGCAGGATATACATTCTTTTCAAGTGCTCATGTACCCTTCTCCAAGATAGATCAAATGTTTTTGGTCACAAGACAAATCTCAATAAATTTAAAAAGATTGAAATTATACAAAACACTATATCTGCTCATAATGGAATGAGCTGGAAATCAATAATAGATGCAAAAATCCTCAACAAAATACTTGCAAAGAGAATCCAAAAACACACTGAAATAATTATACACCACTATCAAGTGGGTTTTATCCCAGGTATGCAAGGGTGGTTCAACACAAGAAAATCAATTAATGTAATAAACCACACTGATAAATTGAAGAAGAAAAATCACATGATGCTCCAGATTGATGCAGAAAAGGCATTTGATAGCACCCTTTCTTGATAAAAATGCTCCAAAATATAGGGATAGAAGGAAGCTTTCTCAATATGGTAAAGTGCGTATATGAAAAAGCGACAGCCAGCATAGTACTCAATGGTGAAAGACTGCAAGCTTTTCTGCTAAGAACAGGAACAAGATTAGGATTCCTGCTATCACCATTGTTATTCAATATTGCGCTAGAAGTTCTAGCTAGAGCAGTTAGGCTAGATAAAGAAATAAAAGCACCCAGATAGGAAAGGGAGAAGTAAAACATTCATTATTTGCTGATGATATGACTCTATATTTAGAATCTCCTGAAAAATCCACAAGAAACCTCCTAGTACTAATAGATGAGTTCAGCAAAGTGACAGGATACAAGACCAACATGCAAAAATCAATAGTGTTTCTATACACTACTGATGTGCAATCTGAGGAGGAAATTAGAAAAAAAATCCATTTATAATAGCAACTAAAGCAATGAAATATTTAGGAATAAACATATCCAAGGATATAAAGGAATTGTATTCAGAAAACTACAAAACCTTGCTAAAAGAAACTGAAGAAGACTTAAATAAATGGAAGGACATTCCATGTTCAGGGACTAGAAGACTAAATATCATTAAAATGTCAATTCTCCCCAAACTAGGTTACAGATTCAATGCAGCCTCAATAAAAATCCCAACAGCCTATTTTGCAGAAACTGAAAAGCTGATAATCAAATTTATTTGGAACGGTAAGGGACTCTGAATAGCCAAAAATGTCTTAAAAAAGAAAAATGACTTTGGAGGTCCCTCATTTCCTGACTTTAAGCATATATACTTATCCTTATGGTACTGGCATAAGGATAGACAGATTGACCAATGGACCAAATTGAGAACTCAGAAATCAATCCTCACACCTAGAGTGAAGTGATTTTTGCCAAAGTTGTTACACCCACCCAGCTGGGCCAGAAAAGTGTATTCAAAAAATGGTGCTGGGAGAACTGGATAGCCATATCCAAAGAAAGTAAGAAGACTGCTAACTCACACCTTATACAAAAATTAACTCAAAATGGATCAAGGACCTAACTATAAAAATAATAGCCATAAAATTCCTAGAAGGAAAACATCTTCAATCTCTTGTAGTAAGTGGTAGTGTCTTAAACCTTACACTGGAAGTCTGGGCAACAAAAGAAAAAGTAGATAAATGGAACGGCCTCAAAATTCAACACTTTTGCATCTTAAAGGATTTTGTCAAAACGGTGAAAAGGCAGCCAACTCAATGGGAGAAAATATTTGGCAATCACATATCCCAAATATGATATATAAGGAGATCATATAACTCAACAATAAAAAGACAAACTTTCCAAATAAAAACAGGGCAAAAGACTTGAAAAGTCTACTGTCCAAAGAAGAAATACAAATGATGAAGAGGCACATGAAAAAATGCTCAACATCAGTAGTGATTCGGGAATGCAAATAAAAACTACAGTGAGATATCATTTTATACCTATTAGCCTGGCCGCTATTAAAAAGTTGGAAAACTGCAAGTGTTGGAGAGGATGTGGAGAGATAGGAACACTTATTCACTGTTGGTGAGAATGTACAATGGTACAGCCACTGTGGAAGAATGTTTGGCAGTTCCTAAGGAAGTAGAATATAAACTTGCCATGGGACCCGGCAATACAATTGCTAGGTATATACCTAGAGGAAATGAGAGCAGAGAACACCCACAGACATCTGCACAGAGATATTCACAGCAGCATTATTCACAATTGCTAAAAGTTGGAAACAGCACAGGTGTCCATCAACTGATGAATGGATAAACAAACTGTGGTGTATACACATGATGGAATATTGTGCAGTGGTAGGAAGAAATGAATCGTGAAGCATAAGACAACATGGGTGAACCTGGGGACATTATGTTGAGTGAAACAAGCCAGACACAAAAGGATAAATACTGTATGATTGTGCTATTATGATCAAAATATATTGTGTAAACTCATGGACTTAATAATTAGAATATAGGTCACCAGAAAATAGAATGAGGGTAGAGAATGGAAAGCTGAGGGTTAATCTTAAAGAATTGGTAAAAAGCTTGTTCGTAAATCTTTGGAAATGAATAGAAATGGTTAAAGCATATCATGGTGTTTGTAAATAGCAGTGCTCTATTGTATGGGTATGACAGTGGTTGAAAGGGAAAGTCTAAGGTCATGTATATTACTAGAAGGAAAGCTAAAAACTGTAACATGGGACTGTATAAGATAGTAAAACCACATGTAAAACATGAATGTGGGTGATTTTGCATAAATAAGATTGTTTTTACAAAATATAAATACAAATAGACTAGAGAGAAGGAAAAAGAATAGCAGCTATGTATGGCAGGCAAGGCATAGATAGATTGAGAGGTGTTGAGTTTTGTTTGTTTTTGTTTATTATTATTGGAATAATGAAAGTGCTCTTGGAATGACTGGTGATGAATGCACAAATATGTGATTACACTGAATACGACTGATTGTACTCTTTGGATGGATTTTTGCTTTATGAATATGTAACAATAAAATTGATTTGTTAAAAAAAAACAAAAAAATCATACATACATACACTTACACATACATACACATGGACACATACTTTTATTTATATATGTACAAGTATGTTTGTATTTTTCTCTCCACTATCATGTAATTTCCATTTGGGCAAAATTTGGCATTTTTGTTTAAATAAAATAGGTGTTAAATAAATTTTCTCTTATATCTGTTAGAAATCAGATAGCATAACATCACACAAATTGATTAGACTTGGGTTCGCCTATTAGCTCTGCCTCTTTCTATCTATAATATGTTAATAGTAGCAATAATAATAACAATGTAATTTGTTGATCCTTAGTTTCAAGCTGCCTGTGATGTCCCAGGGTTATTCTGGGAATCAAATGACACGAGGTACATAGAACATTTATCCCACAGTGTACCCCTACCTGTATTTTCGTGCATACTCTCATATCTGCTTGTATACACCATATAGCTGCATTTCATTTTTTAGGATTGTTGTGAGAATTTACTGAGTAAAGTATGTGCAATTGTCCATCAATGTATATGGTATATTTGACAGCTCCAAGAAATGATTATTACCCCAATGTACTTTCCTGTTCCCCTCCCGCACCCCCAGAATTCCTATCCCTGAGACATTGACTTAGAAGTCAGCTGGGTGTCCATTGAACTCTGATTTAGTAGACTCTGTACTAATAGGAAGGAAAACATGAATTTACCAAGCAGAGATCGACGATGACTAGAAGTGAGAACAAGGAATTCCAAAAAACTCTGAAAATAATAACGGCCAGCATTCATTATGCCGTACTTATGTGTCAAGAATCATGTAAACTGCTTTATCAATTTTCATGTGATGTGTCCAGAAAGCTCCACGCAAAGGTACTTTTCAGCAGTAAATATAAATAAATCCACTTGTATGTATGTCATAGGGAAATGAATATACACTAAAAGCAGAGAGGTCTAAAATAAAGCCAGAGAAACAAAGATATATTCTTCTACTTACTCTTGATGGCACCAAAGGAATGTAGAAAGCAGTGACATAACATTTTCCGTATGCAAGGGAGAAAATTAGAGTCAGCATCTAGATATATATTTTAAGTAAGGACAAAATAATAATATTTTCAAGAAACTGAAAACAAAAGAGTTTGTCACCAACTGTCACCCATTAAAGGAAATTCAGAAGGAGAGTCTGAAATGCAAGAAGGAATGATGTTGAAAGTGATAATTACGTAGGTAAATATAAATGGTGACTGAATAAAACAGTAAAAATCATGTATTTTTGAGTTAAAAAGGAACAAACTAAAACATGTACCAGGAGCCTAGAGGAGTGATAAGAAGTGGTGTTTAAAGTTCTTGTATTAGTTTGGGGGAGGATAAAGATATTGATTTTAGATTTTGACAGTTTAAATACGCTTATTAAAATTTCTGTGTTGAACACAGGAAAAAGAGAACAAGAGTATTCATCTTCTAAAATATTACAGGGAAAGGTTGAATGAGCAAAACCTCTAATTAAAAACTAGTCAATAAAGGAGAAAAAACAGAAATATCAATAAAAAGCCCAAAATGACAAGAATCAAGTTCTAATTTTTCAAAAATTTTAGTAAATGAAAAGAATTAAATGCTCCAATAAAATGGCAAGACTTTTAGGTTGGATAAAAACTTTACATCCAGCTTTATGCTGTTTTAAACTTTTAAGCACCTACTAACAGCATAGTCATAAAATATATAAGGCATAAATTGACGGAACTACAAAGAGAAATAAAGAAATCCATCATATACGAAGGAAATTTTTAATGAACACATTGGAGAAACTAGCCAGCACAATGATGCAAGAAAAATAAATTGATGGTATGATGATTGGAAAGGAAGAAACAAAGGTATTATTATTTGCATATGATAAAGTTGTCTATGAAGTATCCACACATAAATTACAATATAAATAAAAGTTTATCAGATTTGATGAATACAAAGTCAATAATCAAAGACATTTGCAAAGAGGGAATGAAAGAGAATATCACCATTTTGAATTCTCCAAAGAAATAATGGATCTAGGCAATGATAATCAATGATTTCTAAAACCATCAGAGAGAAACCTGATGAGGGATGTTATAATTGATAGAGCAGTTTGAGAATACATGGACTCACTGATCAATCCTAATATAACAAAAAGAGACAAGCAGACATTATGTACTTCCTAAAAAGTAGTCTTCCAAAAATACTTAAACCTGATTGTGATCGATTTTCTAGATTTAACTACCAATGTATATAAAACCCAGAGATAGAAGAATATGTTAAATGCCAAAAGAATGCAATCAGCAAAATCAAGAATGTAGAATACTCTACAGGACAAATAATTCAGTTTGTCAATATATAAATTTTAGAGGAAACAAAAAAGCGGTGGGCAGGAAGCCATAGATTATGTGAGACTTGAGAGACACAGCAAACAGATTCAATGTATGGGCCTGCTTTGGATTCTGAATCAATGTGAAAATCCATAAACCCATAAAAAATACTTAGAAGACATTTTGCGAAATCTGAATATTGACTGAGTATTTGATGACAAAGAATTATTGTTAATATTATTCAGATTCGGGGGCATTATATTTTTGTTAAAATAGGTGTTTTTGAACTATATACTGAAATATTAATGGATCAAATCATTGCTATCTGTAACGTGCCCCCAAAATAATCCAGGGGCAGGGGCAGTAATTGAGTGTAGATACAGATGAAATGAAATTGTCCACGTGTTGATAATTGTTAGAGCTGATATATGGATACATATTGATTCATTACTGTATTGTCTCTACTTTTATATTCTTCTGTAATTTTTAAAAATAAAGTGAGGCCATTTTAAAAATTTTGGTGATGGCAGACAAGATATATATAGGTCAACACTTATATTGAGAACAGTAATAAGTTTAAATCTTTGGGCAGTCCATGTGCCATTTGAGTCCTGAATCTCAACAGATTTGCAACACCTATTCTACAGTTCATTGGACTCACCCAGGACAACTAACAAAGAGATGATGATGGACAACGACCATCCCAAGGAACAGAGAGTGTCTGCAACTGCAATCAAGATAGTCCCATTCATCTGCCCCATGGGATCTAAGCCCCTTCTCAGGTGGAGTGGACATCGCCATCCCAGAATCCTCAGGACTGGGGAATGAACGATGGACTAGAGTAGACTTACTGGTATTCTAGTATAGACTTATTGTGATTCTAGCAATGGAAGAACTTTTATCATTGATGTGGAGGTAATGGCCGCTGGAGATTCTGATGGGAGGGAGAGGGAAAAACAGGTGTAATATTGGGATATTTTTGTGACTTGGGAATTGTCCTGAATGGCATTGCAATGACAGATACAAGCCATTATATATCTGGTCATAACTTACAAAATTGTGCAGGAGAGAGTATAAACTACAATGTAAACTATAATCCACGCTTAGTGACAATGCTTCAAACTGTGTTTACCAATTGTAACAAATGTACCAAACTAATGAAGTAAGTTGTTAATATGGGAAAATGTGGGAGGGATTGTGAGCAGGGCATATGGGAATCCCCTATATTTTTTATGTAACATTTATGTAATCTAAGTATCTTTTAAAAAAATAAAAAACTATATTAAAAAAAATTCACATGCATGTACACAAACACACACACACACATTCACACACACCAAGGTAGTGAGGAATTCAGGGATAAGGTTTAGGGGAAAAAAGAAACCAGAGAGGTGAACTCAACACTTGGGGATGACACTGAAAGTGTCTTCCAAATCCAAAAAAGTGACTGAGAGACCAAGATGCTGAGCAGAATTTTTGTTAGACATACAGGTGTAGAAGGATAAAATTTGGAGTGCAGGGCCCACCAAGGAGGGGTGACGTTTGGATCCCAGAGGGCTCTACTCTGTGAAAATAACAGACTGATAATAGCCAGTGTTGGTGGGTTTTTAAATAGCTTAACCACTCTGAAAAAGTTTTGGTATCTTTTATTTACATATATATTCAAGAAAAATGACTAAATTCACCCACAAAAAAAAACTTGTACAAGAATGATCATGGCAGCTTTATTCAGAACATTCCCAAAATGGAAACAACCCAAATGCCCATCATTAGGAGATAGATTAACAAACATTGACATATTCATAAAATGGAATACTACTTAGTATTAAAGCAGAGCAAGCAACAGAAATTGGTTTCAAAAGGACGTGCTGAGTGAGAAAACAAATGCAAAAGTGTATCTCTGTAATTTCTGAGTAATATTTAGGTAATCTAAGCACCTTTAAAAATATATATATATATAACAAATAACATTTATGTAAACAAATGCACATATATGCATATGTATTTATATATCATTTTACAAATATTGGTATGTATTGTGAAAAATTTGATTTTTACCCACAATAAAAAAAAATTAAAAAAAAAAAAGTGTATCTCTGAGGTAGGAAGGAAGTGTCTAGGATTGGGAAGGCAATGGCAATATTGTTCTTTTAAAGACCAACATAGTTGCATAGGGTCATGCCATATGAAATTGTTTGCCTTACATGAATTTTAAAAATGTTCTTTGCACTTAGTAAGTATTTTATAATATTATTAAAAATATGGAAGCAAACAGATTGATTTAAAATTAAACTTTTGAAGTCGATTAAAATACATTACATTTTAGCTGGAGGAAGGAAGAACCTATCTGTGTCTGACTGCAGACCAAATATCCTTAACCAATATATATGGAAGGAGAGCTACCTTCCTTGGCACTGCATTGAAGCTTCCATGCATGTGACCTCATCCAGCCCCTTCAGCAGCTCCTGATATTAACCATCCTGGTACTCAAAGCACTCCCCAAAGGTGATAGAGCAAATGATATTGGAAACTGCACTGTTGACCTTGAAGTGAGGATCAAAAGGCTGTCCTGGAGGTAGAGGAAGGAAAAGATGGATCATTCAGATGGATTTGTTACTGCTTTCTATGGAGAGCCCACTCAAAATGACACATGGCATACTTAGCATGGAACCACATATGAGCCTCTGGTCACAGCACCCTGCACAGGGCCTGGCACCCAGCAAGCACTCAGTCAATGCCTGCAAAGTCAAATTGATGGCAGGGGTTTAATTCAGCAATATTTTTTAATGCCTGTAATGTGATTAATTCTTGAGCTTTGTGAGGGCAGGGACCATTTGTTGTTCACTGTTATCTCCTCTGTGCCTAGCATAGTGCTGTGCATGGAGCAGGCAGTAACAAGTATGGTTCAGTCAATAAATGAACTATACTCTCCTGCACCTGTCCTTTGAAAGATCACCTTTCTCCTCTTCTATTGCCTCTACGAGGTGGTGTGTCTCCTCTTGAATATGTTCCTCTAAATTCTTCTTTCCTAAGCCAAAGTTCCTTAGTGTTGTCAGGACAAACCTTCTTTGCTCCTTCCCGGTCTGGCCACTGGCCATGATTATTCAAGGGAAAAGAAAGTCAATATTATGCCTTTCAAATTCTCGAATATGAATATCTGTAAATAATTTGGGGATCAGCGGGAGGGAAGGAGAAAAGACTTAAGGCACTTGAAGCATGTTCATAGAAATAACCCCCAAATTGTAGATATAATGGGTAACATTTCCTGAATGTTTGATATGCCCGGCTCTTTACTAAGTGTTCTTTATACATTATGTAATTTAATACTCGCAAAACCCTGTGAGGTAAATTATTATACAATATACAATTATTGCCCTCATTTACCTAAAGACAACACAAGGTATAAGGGGTAAAGTAAACTTCACGAGGTCACACCGTTATTAAAAGCTGATCAGAAATCCAAATTTAGGTCTGCCTGATTCCAAAGCCCATGCTTCGAATATTATCACATAAGTATTATTAAGTACTTATGATTAAGTATATATTAGGAATGAATGTGTTGGCAAAACAATGTCCACACTCTGAAAGGGGTACGAAAGGCTTTATAGGAGGTGTTCTAGTAAGGTAGATCTTAAAGAATGAAGGAAGGACTCACGAAAACAAGGAGTGAATATTCCATGCAGGAAGAAGAAAAGCAAAGACAAAGGTAAAAACAAACAAACAAACAAACAAAAAACTCAGTGTGTACAACATCACATAATTTGTTTTATATCCTAGGTAATGTTATTCTTTTCTATTTCTTCACTCAACTCCCTTTAATATCTGGCATTAGCTTCCACCCTTTCAATGAAACGGTCCTCCTTTTGTAAAATTCAGTGATACTTTTTAACTTCATCTTACTTGATCTTTCAGCACCCTTAGACAATTTTTTCCTGAAATACACTCTTCCAATGGCAACCAGGTCACCATAATCTACAAATTTTCCTCTCATTTCTTTTGATAGTTCATATTATTCGATAATATCTTGAAATAATGAAGTTCTTCAGGATTAGGTCCAAAGCTTATTCTCTTCCCACTCTACACTCTATTTCTGGAATCTCATCAACTCCTAAATTTTAAATATCAGCTATTGATAGTGACCATGTATTTCTGATTCTATGCCATAGATCTATATACACAACTGCTTGTTTGACTTTGCCAAGACAACGACATTTCAAATTCAGCATTTCCAAAATGGAATTCAAGATTTCCATACAACTTCTGATCCAAACCAAACTAAACCAAGCACATTATCTTCCTTCAGGAATTCTTTCTATCATCTACTCAGTTGGGCATTGACCTCAATACTTCATTCTCTTTCCATCCTCTCTCCAGCTACCTCATTGTGTCTTATTGGATTTACCATGTAAATCCAATAAGAACCTAAGTATCTTCACAGTTATCATGCTTGTCTAACCTACTCTTATTTCTTGCCACCTTCCTAATAGAAGCTATCATTTTCAATAGGCTCTTAAAGAACTATTCTGCATCTATATTCTTATTCCCTTCATTAAATTCTCTATCCTGAAGCCTAAATTAATCTTCGAAATGAAAAATAAAAATAAGATTATTTTTAAAATTTGCTTCTCTGCTAAAAACCATTCAATAGGTTCCATTGTTGCTAGAATAAAATAGTGTTAACAAGAGGCTGCATGAACTCTTCCTGGCCAAGCTCAGCAGATTCATCTCATGCCATTATTTCCATTTAATTTGTTTGCTCTTGCTATACTGGCCACCTTTCAGTTCCTCAAGTTCACTGTCCATCATCCCACCTTTATGATTTTCATATGTTACTCCTTCTGCATGATTGCACCTCCTTTCTCTTCATTTTATTAAATTAAGTGCCATTTCTTTAGGTTAGCTCTTCCTGAATTCCTGGCCTAATTAGTTTCCCTGAATAAGTGTACCCAGCATTTATCTCCTTAGTATTATAGGCTTTAAATTGTTATGGAATTAATTGGCACTGTCTCTCTCCCTGAATTGAATGTAATTTACTAAGGACATGGATGTCCTCTATTCTACTCCTTGTGCTTAGCAGAATCCCTCACATGGCAGACAATTAAAAAATACAGGGGATGGATATAGAGTGAATGGATGAAATACTTGAAAAATATGGTGCTTTGATAGACTAATAGTTTTTAGTTTTTATTTCTTTTTTTTTAATGATTAAGTTTATTTAATAATAATTTTAAATATTCACGCCAGCCTCTTCTAATATGTACTGGTTGTGTTTGACTAGAAGTCTGGAGACACCATCTGTGGCATGAATTTAATGACCAAAAATAAGAAACTAGAGATAAGAAGAAGGAACTAGATTAACAACAAAAGGAGGCAGATCCATATCCAATTTCCTGGGGCAAGAGGTTTGGAATAGGGAAGCAGAAAGAGAGAAAACATTGCCTCTTCCTCTGCTATCACTGAGTGATGAAGTTACTTGATTATAAATGTATCCACAGTGAATTCCTGCAGGATAGGAGACTTCTCCCAAGTCCCTGGCTTTAGCTCTGACCCTGCTGAATCCTTTGAGGTGCCTTCACTTGGGGAAAATGGGCATCCAGCTTCCTTTAATGGAAGGGATTTTTAGTGGGTCTGGTCTCTGGGGTTTTTGAAGAAGTATAATCATAGAGGCACCCTTAAAAGAACATACGAATATCAAATGCTCAAATCTTACATCGGGCAAAAACTTACTATTTTTCTGAATGATATGTTCTCAGATAGGAGTCATGGGATGGTTCACAAAGTTTTGTTCTTGGTGGACAAGGACTTCTTTGGTTAAGGGCAATCCTGTTGTGGTTGCTGAATGCAAGTTACTTAACTGCAGGAGGTCCCCATATTTCTTCACAAGCTGAAAAATAGTTAAATAGTCACAGTTGAATAAACACATCCCTGTATGTCCAGGAAAGCAGGATGTGTTTGTGCATGTGAAGCTGGAAAGGTTTGGTTTGAGAGTATCATGTGTGTATATATGCTTGTGTGCACACATCTTATTGTTTAATGGGAGTGTTTTGCTCTGTCTCCTTTTCTCCTCCACTCAACTACACTCAAATTCAAATCACTACAGGATTTGGAATTTTTTACTTATATTCAATCAACATGAATTGAGTTAGCAGCCACTACAAGTCCCTAGAACAAGGAACTGAGGATATAATGGCAAATAAAATAAACAAGATCTCTAATCTCCAGCATTCTAGAGATTAGTCAAGGGAGAGAATTCTGTACATGTGACCAAAAAAAAAAGGCATAATTATATTTAATGAATTTCTGGTGTAGCAAACATGAATCGTTTAGTAAATCATCTGTCTACCTAGAAGAGAATGCCTCATCCACCACCACATGCCAGATAATAGAAAGTTCCTATGGCAGTCTGATATAGTTATGAATTCCAAAAATAGATATTGGATTATGCTTCTAAACTGGTCTGTTCCTTTGGGCATGATTAAGTTATGTTTAGGGATTTGATTGGGCCACATCAATAGGACATTGAGTGTTGAGGATATAAAACTACACAGCAGAGCAGAGGAGTTAGTTGGAGTTTTGAGTTGGAGTCCTAATGCTGAGTTTTAATGCTGGAGCCTGGGGAAGAAAACACACAGAGGAGCTTGATCATGAGGAAGGAGAAAAGGTCCCAGGAAAAGAGATGAGCAGTTCACTTGACAGTTCACAGCTGACCTTGTGGAGAGAGGTAAAGCCTAGAGAGCCTCATAGTCTACAGCTAACCTTGTGGAAGAAACAGAGGAGCTGAGCCTGGAGAGAAACGGAGCCCCGGGATGAAAGGGACCCAAAAGCCTGAACCCTGGCAAACGTCGGCAGCCATCTTGCTCCAACATGTGGCAACAGACTTTGGTGAAGGAAGAAACTTATGCTTTATGGTCTGGTAACTGTAAACTTCTAGCCCAAATAAATACCCTTTATAAAGACCAACAGATTTCTGGTATTTGCCTCAGCACCCCTTTGGCTGACTAATATGGTTCCTTAGATGGATGAGGCCACATATAGAGAAAGCTGTCTAGCTCTGGAGTTACATGTGAATCTTGGGTCTGCAGTTCACTAGCTGTGGGCTTTTGGGAAAGTTGCTTCACCTTTTTGAACCTCAGTAACCCAGCTGCAAAAGAGAGAAAACTATTCTTTCTCAGAGTATTCTGTGAGGAAGGTTGAAAGCATCGATGTGAAAGGCACTTTGTTTTCTAGCCCTGGTTCATTGCTTCTCTGTGAGTCTCTGAGGAATTAATAGTCTTCATGTGGAGAGGGATATGGGTTCACAATCGTGGTGACAGAGAAGATGAGAGCACCAAGACATGTGTAAGAAAATAACTTATGGTCAAAGACAGCTACATTCACTGGGTATCATGTTAAGATTTCATAACAAAAAATAAATCTGAGAGGGCTCTAGGACCTTTTTACTGAGAGTGAGAGAGGGAGGGGGTAGAGGTGAATGGAAACCTGTGTGGGAGTGTTCATGAGTATGCACAGGAGTGCAGGTGAGTGTAAATGTGGCTTGTTCATGAATCAATGTCTCTCCCAAACTGTCTATTCAAAGAGACAGCTCTGTTTTAGTAGACACTGCCTCTGCCTCTTATCTGCCTGGGTTGTACCTAGCTGCAGGCAGTGGTATCAAACAGAAGGGGTCCATTTCCTTCGGGTAGCTGTGCTCCTCCTACCTGATCCTCAGATACTTACTCCACATGGCACCTTTAGAACCCAGGACCTATATAACCAGCAGCAGAGCAAAGACAATAGGCTCATTATCATCACATCACCCTAATCTCACATTAAAGATTTAGACTGAATTTAATCCTTCCATTGTTTTTTTTTGTTTGTTTGTTTGTTTTGGCACAAATTTTCCATCAATTTTTGTTCATCTCTAGAACAATGTGTCCTGACTTGCTAGTGAAGGCAGCACCAAGATTCAATCTTTAGTTGGTCTGCCTCCAAAGTACTTGACTTTGCTTCAAGGAAATGGCAGTAATTAGTCCGTATAAATTAAGTAGACATTTTTTTTTTCCATCTTGCTGGGTGTTTGGGCGAAATTCTTAGCCTGACTCTTTCGAATTCAATAAGGGTGTTCTTGGAACAGCTGGAAAGGTCATGCTATGTTAAATGACTCAGCTGACAATGGGATGCATTCTAGAATCTCAGCTTGTACTTAGAGTAACCTAACATTCCATAAATGCTTACTGAAATGAAAATCCTGAGTTCGATCTCTACCACTCTCTGCTCATGTATATTTTGAGTCCAACTGATCTGATCAAAACCCCCTTTTGGCATTATCAACTGTGTAAACATGGGTAGCTCAAATGAACTCAAAGTGCCCTGGTTTCCTAATCATATTTATGATAGTATTGATGGCTATCAATTCTTAGTGCAGGCACTGTGCTTATTGCTTTGCACGGCTTAAATGACCCTGAGAGCATGTGAAAAGGATGCTCAGACAGAACATACTTTGTGCCTCATTAAATAATCAATCACAAAAGGGGAAAAATTACATATTAAGGGAATAAAAGTGGTTAAAATTGACATGGCTCAGAAGGCTTAAACAGGCTTAAAATTAGAAATGAAACTAGAAAAAGAAAGAGTAAAGAATTGAAATAGGAGCTATAAAAGGGGGAAAAAGCAATAGGAGACAGGAAATTCAATACAAGGAATAAAATTCCCAAAAGTAGGATTAAGCATTTTAAAAATAAACTGGAGCAAAATAACAATTAGAGTAAAAAAAATTTCAAAGTGGAATGTTAGTAAGAGAAGAGATTGAACCATGATTACTAAGATATAAAAAGTTAACAGATATTCCATTTAATCTAAGTTTTAAAATTTAAGAACAGTAGAAAATAAAGGCATAAAGAGAAAAAAAGGAAGAAGAAAAAAAAGGAAAAGGGTTTAACAATTCATTCTTTCACCAGCACTGGGTCAGAGGGTCGCCTGAACTCTTACAAACACTGGGTGTTGTGTGTGTGCATGTGCATGGCTACATGCACACACAGAAACATTCTCACAGGCAAAAAGTGCATGCCATTTATATATTTTATTGACTTTTAACACATTTTCCACAATCTGCATGCTGAGTTGCCTGCTTATGTCTTCTAAACACTTTTTGTATTGTGGTATTCAATATTTTTCTCTTTGATACTTAGAAACTCTAATAAAGCATTACAAAATAATTATATATTTATTTCACAGACATCTGGAAAGAGATACTGCTGAGTAGATACTGCTGAGTGTGTTGGGTAGGGCTGGTGGGAGGCAGTGATGAGAGTGGGAGGGATGGAAACGAGCAGTAGTCAGGCTCTTTCCCTTTCTTTTGGTATACTATATAATGCAATGAGTGTGGGTTGCTTTTATAGTTTAAAAAGGTATTTCCATCCAATAAAGAAAAAGAATAGAAAGAAAGAAATGGAAATGTGGAGTGAAGTTTTATAACTTCATCTTTTTGCAGTCATGGAATCCTTTGAAAATCTAGTGTTAATCACAGATCTAATCTCCAATAAAATCTTGCACATATGAATATAGTTATTGATGGAACTTCAAGAATTATCTAATCCCCTCTGGCCCAAAGACTACTACGAAGAATCCTAGTCTCACAGGTATTTCTTGGGGCAATGCTAGGTTTCTGAGTACAATCTGTGGAAATCAATTTCAAGGACAATCCAGAAAGATTTTATGGCACTCATAAGCATTGCTAGGTTCCTTCCTGATTTGCCATGTTTTGCATGGAGACACTACAAAGATCAACAGTAAATGGTGGTTTCATAAAATATTAAAGTCCCTTGGGAAAGGCTGATGGTACAGATAAACAAAGGCATTGCAGAAGATAACATATGCTATAGTGCAGGTAGAAAGAAATAAGAAGAGATGAATGTCCACCCCAGATATCAGAGAAAATTTTTAGAAATTGGTAGTATTTGAGCTAGATCTTAAGTGAAGTTCAGTTTGCCAGCAAAGGAACATACGCTGTGAAGGCAGAGACCTTTTAGACTGCATGAACAGCATATGCAAATGCAAAGGCAAAAAAATATGGGTGTTCAGGGACAAACAAGCTGCCCAGTGTGACTAGAATGTAGGGTTCATTAGTTAAAGGAGCCCAACTATGTGGGAGGTCAAGGGCAGGTGCTGGGATGTGGCTGTGGTTACTACAAGTCTTTAATATCTCATTCTGGACAACTCTGAACAAAAGCCTTCCATTTTACTCTTCCTACTAATCACAACACAAACAGGCCAGACAAAAATAGCTCCAAGAAAAGCTTGTTCTCTCTATCTAGCCAAAGGATTAGGAAAAGATAAGCACAACAGGACAGAAGTCTTTTGATCATTTTATCTGCCTGTTCTTCAGGTAAAACCATGAAAAAGATGTAGTTACCCCCCCCCCCCC
>JAQZBX010018652.1:0-34425 GCA_029593785.1 Cabassous unicinctus | reverse complement strand
TAAGTATTACCTCTGGGATGACCTCCCGACTCTCTTTGAAGTCTCTTAGCCATGTGAACTCATTTCTCTTTACCTTTTCCCCCTTTTATTCAAGGTCTTTTTCTGAACATGTTGCCAGTTGGCACTTGGTTTCAATCCCTCGTTGCCAGGGAGGCTCATCCCCGGGAGTCATGTCCCACGTTGGGGGGAAGGTAAGGCAAGAATGCCCACTTTAAACATAAAACAATAAACCCAATCATACTTGTTTTTTAATTAATGTGACATTTGCAAAATATATTCATATGCCATTTTCTTCCTCTTTAGTTCATTTTATACAATTACAGTTGTGCCACCTCTGCTAATCTGGTGTCACACTAAAGCAAATCCATTAGGTGGATTTGCTGTAACTAATCCATCAGAGCTAGATCCATCAAACCTTCTTAATTGCAATTCATTCCAAATGCTGAAAGAGATTACTTATTTAACTGTGTCATTTTAAAAAACCTGAGCCAGATTAGATAACGTGTGTGAAAGTGTATATATATTTGTGTGTATGTATGTAGGCGAGAAAGCAAGTGCAACCTAGAGAGAAGAGTGACACATACAGCAAACTTACACAATGGCCCAGCTAACCCTGGGAAGAATTGGGCGTGCAGACACTGAATTACCCCCAAACAAATCTGAGGCTGAGCAGGGGGGAATTAGGGAACCTGTCACCACCCAGAAGGATCAGTGACAGGTTTGGCAAGCAAAGCACGGCCACACTGGAGGACACGAAGCCGTGAGAGTGGCTTTTCAGGTAGGGGTCAGGATTGAGTTTGGCTGCCTCTGGAGGCATTCCCAAGTGTTGGCAGCTGAGGATCCCTGGCACTTCCCCAAAGGGCCGTTTTGTAGCGGCCTTTGGCAGTGGCCCTCTGTCTCACTCTGAGAATGTGGCAGGGATCCGAGAGTGTGAACCTGGGCGACTCTCCTCCTAGTCCCAATGGTTCTCCCAAAACAGGTGCTGTCCACACTCTGCATACTACCGTTCCGGGGGTGTGGCCAAAACGAAGAGCCATCACTATCCTTCCAACCCAGTCCCAGATGGGGTAAGTCCTTCTGTGCCCATGGGGTCTCTGAGTTTGCACTGCCAGCATACTGGATGCTGGATGGCAGTAACATTTGGAGTCAGTGATCGAATTTCATTATGAGCCAGTTTTTGTAATCTTAGTAGTAGGTTTCACCAAGATAGTTTCTGCACACAACTCATAGTGGGTAAAGCAAAGAACAAAAGAAAAAATATTGCTGAAATATGGTAGAACAACTTTTTAAAGTTGAGCCTTGATATTCCTTAAAGGAAGAAAAAAGAAACATATTTCTTTTCCATTTTCTATTTTCTTGTCCACTGCTTCAAGGTAAAAAAATACAATAAGGATCCAGTGTTCCTGTTAAGCCAGTGCCCTCCACCCACACAGCAATCTTAGATGAATGCCTCAGCCATCTTCTTCCCAAATTTGCAATCATGTCTTTGGGCATGTTTATATAGCTTTTTAATTCAGTTTCAACATCCACAGCATTTTTAAAAAATAAAATTTTATTGAAGCATATCATTCATACATGAACATACATAAGCACTAAGAGTATAGTAAAAGTTGTGAACTTACAAAACAAACTTGCATATCATCATACAGGGCTCCCATGCATCACCCCACCACCAACGCCTTGAATTATTGTAAAATATTTGTTGCAGACTATGAAAGAGCACTGGCAAAATATTACTACTATAGCCTCTATGTTACATTTGTATTTCCCCCAGACCCACCCGATCATTAACACCCTGCCTTAGTGGTATATATTTGTTATAGTTCATGACAGAACATTTTCACATTTGTCCTGTTAACCACAGTCCATCTTTCACCATAGGATTCCCTGTGTTATACATCCCATGTTTTGTACAATCCATTCAAAGTGTACACTAGTGGCTTTCATTTTTATCACACAGTCATGCTGTCATCACCTCAGTCAATTCTAGAACATTTTCATTACTCTCAAAGCCAAATTCCCATACCTTCTTATAGCCCCCTGTATTTGTTTCTTGGAATTGATATTATGTCTTCTTTGCCACTGCTGCAAAATATTACAATATTACTGCTAACTATTGTCCATAAGTTACATTAGTTTTAAATTTCCTGTATATCATCATATTCTTAACACTTTGTAAAATAACATTCTTATATTTATACTATTAACCGCAATCTTCATCCACCACGGAAAACACTGTTATACATACCCTAGATTATTCTCTAGCTTCCTTTCAATTGACATTTGCGTCCACAGACTAGCCCTTTCAGACACAATCTCATTTAAAAGTCCGCAGTGCTAGTTATACTTAGTATAATGTGCTACCATCATCGCTGTTCATTTCCACCCTTTTACAATAAACCTTATTAATAATTCTACATACATTGAGCATCAGCTCTCATTCTCAACCCACATTCTATTTCCTAGTAACCTACACTCTAGAGTTTACCTCCATGAGTTTATTCATCATATTAAGTTTATATTAGTGAGACATACAATATTTGTCCTTTTGTGTCTGGCTTATTTCTCTCAATAATGTAATATCCTCAAGGATCATACATGTTGTCATATGCATCCTGATTTCATTTCTTCTTAGAGCTGAATAGTATTCCATTGTATGTATATACTACATTTTGTTAATCCATTTATCAGTTGATGGAGACTTGGGCTGATTCCACATTTTAGCAGTTGTGAACTATGCTGCTAAGAACATCAGTGTGCACATGTCAGTTCGCGTCTTTGTTTCTAGTTCTTCTGAATATATTCCTAGTAAAGGCATTGCTGAATCATACGACAGTTCTATATTCTGTGTCTTGAGGTACTGCCAAACTGTCTTCCAAGAGGCTGCACCATTCTACATTCTCACCAACAGTAAAGGAGGGTTCCTATTTCTCCTCATCCTCTCCATTGTGAAAACATACAACTTCTCTTTTTCTGACCCCATGAACTAAATCCCCTTCTATACATATGATCAGATTTGAGGATCAATTTTTAAATCCACTATGCTTTCAGTTAAACTCTGAGGGTGCTACACAATTATAACATGATTTTAAATTCATATTTGCATTCAATTTTTTAAAATTTTCCTACATAAGTTCCCTGGACCATAATATTAAGGAAGAAATTTAAAGAGTTTCACATTATATTGTAAAGTTCTGATAAATGCTCCATTTATCTAGATATATTTCTTAGCTCAATGCAATATGACCTCTACATGTTACAAGTATACGGACAAACAATATTTTTTAAACTAATCAATTTTATTGATACACATCAATAAAGCCTACAATTCATCCAAAGCAAAGGTATTTTCTACAATCACAGTTGTGCTTTCGTCACTTCAGTCATTATTAGAGCATTTTCATTATTTCAATAATATTAATAAACAAAGAACACACAAACAAATAAACAAGAAAAATTCCTCACCTCTCAATCCTTCTATGCTTCCCCCACTGCACATATCTGCTGTTTCTGGCTATTCTACCAAAGTATATAATCAATGGCTTTTAGTATAATCACAATGTCGTATAGTCATCATCATCAAAAATTTTAGAACAAGTTCATTACTCCAGAAGGAAAGACTCTATACCCCTTAGCATTCTTTCCTCAGACCTACATAACCAATAATCTCCTTTCATCTTTATAAATTGATTTATATTTACGTTTTATGTAAATGGAATCACACAATATGTAGTACTCTATGTCTGGTCTCCTTCACTTACTATAATTTTCTTTTATCTGATATTAACCTTTTGTACTATTAACTTAAATTTGTTCAACTTCAAAGAAAAATGGTCTTATATATGCAATTCTACCCATATTCATATTTCACATAATATATTTATATTTCACATAACATATTTAGTTCATAATAGAGCAACCATACAGTATTTGTCCTTTTGTGTCTGGCTTGCTTCACTCAACATAATGTCCTCCAGGTTCATCCATGTTGTCATATGCTTCTGAACTTCATTTCTTCTTACCGCTGCATAATATTCCATCGTGTGTATGCTCCACAATTTGTTTATCCATCTATCAGTTGATGGATACCTGGGTTGTTTCCAACTTTTGGCTACTGTGAATAACGTTGCTATGAACATCGGTGTGCAGATGTCTAGTCATTCCTCTGCTCTCAGTTCTTCTGTGTATATACTTATCAATGGTATAAGCCACTTGGTAAAGCAGGGTCCCATGGCAAGTCTATATTCAACTTCCTTAGGAGCTGCCAAACAGTCTTCCACAGTGGCTATACCATTCTACATTCCCACCAACAGTGAATAAGTTTTCCTATCTCTCCACATCCTCTCCAACATTTACAGTTTTCTGACTTTTTAATAGCAGCCAGTCTAATAGGTGTGAAATGATATCTCATTGCAGTTTTGATTTGCACTTCCCTAATCACTAATGATGCCAAACATTTTTTCATGTGCTTGTTCACTATTTGTATTTCTTCTTTGGACAGTTGTCTTTTCAAGTCTTTTGCTCACTTTTTAATCAGGTAGTTTGTCTTTTTATTGTTGAGTTGTGGATATTAAACTCGTATCAGATATGTGATTGCCAAATATTTTCTCCCATTGAGTCAGCTGCCTTTTTACCCTTTTGACAAGGTCTCTTGATGTGCAAAAGTGTTGAATTTTGAGGAAGTCCCATTTATCTATTTTTTCTTTTGTTGTTCGTGTTTTGGGCATAAGGTTTAAGAAACTCCCATCTTCCACAAGATCTTAAAGATGTTTTCCTACATTTTCTTCTAGGAGTTTTATGGTTGTTGTTTTTATATTTAAGTCCTTGATCCATTTTGAGTTAATTTTTGTATAAAGTGTGAGATATGGGTCCTCTTTCTTTCTTTTGGATATGCTATCCATTTTTTGCAGTACCATTTTTTGAACAGATTGTACTGACCCAGCTGGGTGGGCTTAACGCCTTGTCAAAAATCACTTGACTGTAGATGTGAGGGTCAATTTCTGAGTTCTCGATTAGGTTCTATTGGTCAATCTGTCTGTCCTTATGCCAGTACCATGCTGTTTTTACCACTGTAGCTAAGTAATATGATTTAAAGTAAGGATGTGAGAGTCCTCCAACTTCATTCTTCTTTTTAAGACATTTTTGGCTATTTGGGGCCCCTTTCCCTTCCAGATAAATTTGATTATTGCCTTTTCGATTTCTGCAAAAAAGGCTGTTGGGATTTTTATTTGGATTATGATGAATCTGTAAATCAGATGGACAAGCAGTTTTTTAAATACAAAGTCCTTAGCTCTGTATCATAAATAGATTTGGGTAAAGTTGCAAGCCTTTCACTTGAGTCATCATGGCAAATGTGGCCCATCTTCTCTGCAAGAAGCAAACGTTCTTTGGCTTGAAGGATAAACATTCCCAGAAACTTGGCAAACTATTTTGATGTTAGAGGTCCCTTTTCTGAAAATGTCTCTAAGGTCGAGACCACCACTTCCTCTTCCTTGTGGGACTGAAGCTCACTTACCATGAGGCCACTGTCAAAAACTCAGAGCCTGAGAAGTGATTTCAATGCTTCCAGCATCTGGCATGCATTCACTAAAATTCTATTGAGAGCAATTCCATTCCTTGAGCATGGTTTGCTTACAATATACCTCCATAAGTAACATTATTCCCCATCATTCATTTAAAGGCACCTGCATTTTTTAGCCAGCTGTTTGGCCAGCTGCATGTGTACTCTCTGCTTGAGCCATAGGTTTTCTTGGTAACCGGGTTAGCTATTCTCAAGCTCAGCAAGTAAGATTTGTTTATTTATTTATTATTTATTTTTGAGATACGGGGGCCAGGGATTGAACCTGGGGCCTTGTAAGTGGGAAGCCAGCGCTCAACTTCTGAGCCACATGGGATCCCTGACTTGGTTTTTCTTTTTAGATTTATTTTTAATTTTTTTATTTATCCCTCCTGCCCGCCGCCTGCGCTCACTCCCTGCTCTCTGTATCCACTCGCTGTGCGTTCTTCTGCGTCTGCTTGTCTTCTCTTCTCAACTTCTCTTTAGGAGGCACCAGGAGCTGATCCTAGGACTTCTGACATGGGAGAGATTGTAAAGAATTGGTAATATTTCTTGGTTAGATGTTTAGTAGCTATCTAAGCCTGGAGTTTTATTTTGGGGAAAGTTTTTTTTTCATTAGAGATTATTTTCATTAGATTGTTTTGGTTGTATCCTTCAGATTTTAATGTTATATTTTCATGATTCTTCAGTTCCTTTTTTTTTATTTGGCAATTTGGAAGTCTTTAATAATCTTAACAAGTACATTATCAATAGAATGGCTAGGGGGAAAATCAGATATTATTGATCAGAGAAATAATTGTGAATTGAGGAAATGGAAACAATATCCTTTTCAAGACTTATGGTGGTAAATAAAGGGAGGGGGCAGAGAGAGAGAGACAGAGACAGAGACAGAGACAGAGACAGAGAGACAGAGAAGTCGCTTAAAGGAGAAAGAGAGAAGTGAGCTGGTCCAGCACACAAAGGATGAGAGAGAATGAAGACTAAACTTCAGCTTAGGTTACTTTCCCTTAGGTTTTCTACTCAGCTTGTAGACAGCAGTGCACATACACATAAGATCAAAAGATAAAGTGAGTAGAAGCAGCTTCCTTTTGATGTTTTCAGTAACTGATGGCAGAATGAAGAGTTTGCCAGGACCTGAACTCACTGTATTTTTTTAAATTAAACTTTTTATTTTAAGAAAAATCTTAAAATAAAGTTGCAGTAAATAATATGGAGCAATTCTGTGTAGCATTTACCTAGCTTCACCAAGGGTAACATCTTGCAAAACAATAGGACAATATTATAACTAGGATATTGATATAGATGCACTCCACCAATCTTGTTCAGATTTCTCAGTTTTACTTGTGTGTATATGTGTATTTAATTCTATGCAGTTTTATAATGTGTATGATTGTGTATCTGTCACCACAATCAAGATACAGAACATGTATATCGCCACAAGGATCCCTCAAGTTTTCTTTCATGACCACACCCACTTCTCTCCCCCCATCCCACAGCAGTCCTTACCCCTGGCAACCACTAATCTGTTCTCCATTCCTATAATTTCGTCATTTCCAGAAAGTCATAAAATGGAATACTACATTCATTCAACTTGTTATGAGTATCAATAGTTCCTTCCATTTTATTGCTGAGTAGTAGTCCAAGGTATTGTATGGTTTCAGAATAATGTTGTCTATGCTTACAAAAAATATTGCTAGGTGTATTGATAGGAATTGCCTTAACTTGGAGAAAACTGTCATTTTTACAATGTCAAGTCTTCTAATCCATGAACATGATATGTCTTTACATTTATTTATGTCTTTGATTTCTTTCATTAGCATTTTGTAATTTTCGGCATATAGAATGTGTGCATGTTTTGGTGTTTTTTTTTTTTTATTTTGTTGCTTACTTGCATTTTTTTAATTAGAAAAGTTGTGGTTTTACAAAATAATCATGCATACCATACAGGATTCCCATACATGGCCCCATCATGTACATGTTTTGTTACATTCATATCTAAAAATTTCATTTTCTTTGGAGCTATTGTAAGTTGCATTGTGTTTTGAATATTAGATTCCATATGTTCATTATTAGTATATAGAAATGTGATTGATCATTGTGTGTTTATCTTGTATACTGTGACCTCACTGAATTCACTTATTAGTTCTGGGAGTTTCTACTTAGATTCATTGGGTCTTCTGCACAGAAAATTGTGTCATCTGCCAATCAGGACAGTTTTCTTTCTCCCTTTCTAATCTGCGTACCTTTTATTTCTTTTTCTTACCTTTCTGCAGTGGTTAGACTTTTCAATACTAAGTTAATAAGACTGGTGAGAGCAAACATCCTTTCCTTGTTCCCAATCTTAGGGGAATAATTCAGTCTTTCACTATTAATTATCATGTTAGCTGAAGGCTTTTTGTAGATGTGCTTTATCATGTTGAGGTACTGCTACTCTTTTCTAATTTGCTGATAATTTTTTACCATGTATGGATGTTTCCTTTCCCCCAAAGCTTTTTCTATTTCAATTGATATGCTCATATGATTTACCTTGTTTAACCTGTTGATATGGTGGTTTACAATGATTGAATTTCAAATACTGAACCAGCCTTGAATACTTGGTATAAATTCCAGTTGATCATGGTATATAATTCAGTTTATACATTCTTGGGTTCTATTTGCTAATATTTGAGGATTTATGCATCTAAGCTTACGAGGATATTGATCTGTAGTTTTCTTTTATTGTACTGTCTTTGTTTACTTTTGGTAATAGGACAATCTTGGTCTCATAAAATTAGATTGGAAATTGTATTAGTCAAAGAGGTGCCAATGCAAAGTACCAGTACTCTGTTGGCTTTTATAAAGGGTATTTATTTGGGGTAGAAGCTTACCATCACAAGGCCCTAAAGAGTCCAATTCAAGGTACCATAAGAGGTACTTTCTCACCCAAAGTCTGTTGTCACATGTTGATGTAAGATGGCGGGTGATGTCTGTTAGGATTCAGCCTTCCTCCTTCCTCTTAAGGTTCCATGGTCCCAGCTTCTTCCCATCTCAGTTGTAGGCTGGTATAACGCTCATGTCTCTCCCTGGGGCTTGTTTCTTTATGGGCTCAGCTGCTCTGTTCTCTTCACAAGGTCAGCTGTAGACTATCAGGCTCATCTCTCTTCCAGGAGTCGTGTCTATGGAGAACTCTCTCTTCCTGCATATCTGCTTCTGTGTGAGAGTCTGTTTTATCAGCCCAATGGGGCTGGGCCTCAACTCTGAGTCACACTCTAATAATGTGGTTGAATCAAAGCTATAATCGTAACATAATTTAATCAAAGACATCTCTGCTGAATCTAATACAATTAAAGGGTATCATGCCAGAGGGACAGACCAGTTTACAAAGCATCTTTTTTGGAATTCATAAATAATATAAAACAACTACAGAAATATTCCCTCATCTTCAATTTTGTAGAAAATGTTGTGTAAAGTTGGTGTTCATTCTTCTTTAAGTGTTTGGTAGAAATCTCCAGTGAACCACCTGGGGCTGGAGATTCCTTTTTTGGGAGCTTTTAAAATATGGTTTCAATTTCTTTAATGGTTATAGGACTATTCACATGATCTAGTTCATCTTGGTTGAGCTTTAGTAATCGGTGGGTTTTGAGCACTTGGTCCATTTCTTCTAAACTGTTGAATTCATGAGCATAAAGTTGTTTGTAGTTTTCCTTACTATCATTTTAATGGCTGGAGGATCTATAATAATATCCCTGGTTTCAATCCTGATATTGGTGATTTATATCATCATGCTTTTAATTTTTGTCAGTTTTGCTAGAAGTTTATCAATTTATTGATTTTTTCAAAGAACCAGCTTTTTGTTTCATTGATTTTTCTTTATTGTTATTCCTGTTTTCAGTTTAATTGATTTCTGCTCTTAACTTTATTATACCCTTCCTTTGGGTTTTTGGAATATTATTTTGCTCTTCTTTTCCTATTTTATTAAGGTAAGAACTCTTGTTTATTTGAGACTTTCCCATTATTCTAATATAACCATTTAGTGCTGTACACGTCCCTCTTAGTGTTGCTTAACTATATCTCACATATTTTCTAATTTCCATGATGATTTCTTCTTTGATGCTTGGGCTATTCAGAAGCATGTTGCTTAATTATCAAACATTTTTGCCATTTCTTATTATCTTTCTGTTATTGATTTTCATTTTAATTCCATTGTAGTCTGTGAACAAACTCCGTATAATCCAACATTTTGTAATCAGAATCTGAGAGTTTTAAAAGCTGTGAAAATTCTTTAAAATAATTTTTTTGCAACTCTTCATTGTAAAATTGAGGTAGCTCATTTTAAGAATTGAGATAATTGAAATAGAGAGATTAGTTTATTTTTGGAAAGTCCCACTGACTGAGTAAAGTAGGAATCAGAACCAGAGCCCAATACTTTTGACTCTTAATACAAAACACTTTCTAGCATCCCACATTGCCATTTTCTGCCTGCTTAAATTCCCTCATTGACTTCTTTGAAGTATTTTAAAGCATTTCACTTTTATATACTTCAATATGCATTTCTAAAATATATGGGCATAACCATAAGCCATTAATACACTTAACAAAACAAACATGTATTCTTTAATATTGCATAAACTCCAGTCCAAAATCAAATTATCCAATTGTCTCTGAAAATTTGATTTTACAATTCATTTGTTCAACTCAGTATCCAAATAAGGGCCCCCCCTTACATTTGATTGCAATATTTCTTAAGAGTCTTAACACATTCCTCAACCCCAATTTTGCTTTTTAAAATTTTCTTTATACCATTGGTTTGTTGGATAAATCATGTTAGAAGTTTCTTGGACCCTTGATACTCGAAATATAGTCTACTGACCAGCAGGACTGGCATCACCTGAAAGCTTATCTAAAATACAGAATTTCTTTCCCTACTCCAGACCTACTATATGAGAAGTTGCATTTTAACAACATCCCCAGGTGAGTTGTATGGCCATTAAATTTGAGAAACACTGCTCTAAAATGCTTCACATTCTACATTTGCCGCTTTGCTACGTTATGGTGTCATTTACTTGTTCCTCTGCTTCGTATTCTCTTCAATGGAAATTATCTCTATACCAGTAGTTCTCAACTTGGACTGCAAAGGCTTGCTTTCTGTTTTTTTTTTTGCTTCTGGGTTCCATTTTAAGAATATTATATATTTTTTTCTTTTTGAGAATATTATATTTTTTGACACAATTATAAGTCATTTTTAAGGAAGTAATCAAAAAAATAATCAAAAGCAATCTTACCCTGTTTACTCTGGGTTTAAAATTCTTGATCAAAGTACTCAGATAAAGTCCAAAGAGTACAGAAATCTATCTGTCTCAATACCTGGTGAAATTGTATTGCACTGGACTTTAAGAGAATAGCAATAAAACATATATATAATTTATAAGGATGTATTCCACACTAAATAATTTAACTAGGATATACTGTTAAAGCATAACTATATACAGCAATCTGTTCATGATACATATTTCAGTTTATTTATTAATTTAGTAATCCACTCACTAATGATTTGGGAAAAAAAAATCAATCCTTGGAGTACTATGACCAGGAAATTGTCTATTTGGTCCAGATTGGATTTGTTTTCCCCTGGTCTTCAAATCTTCCCCCTTCTCTTCTCTGTGTTCCATGATCTTTTTAGTTTTTGTTTTTATGCTCCAAAATGGTTGGATTGTTATTTTAGGGCTTTTGTTCCCTCACTCTCTGCTTATGACCTTCCTCAAAATTCCTTTAAGTATTGCTGTATGCTGAATAATGGTCCCCCAAAGGTGTCGACGTCCTAATCCCCATAACCTGTGATCACGTTACTTTACACAGCAAAACCAACTTTACAGATGCCATTAAGTTAAGGATTTTGAGGTGAGGTGATTATTCCGTATTATCTGGGTGGCCTAATGAGATCACTAGTGTCCTCATAAGAGGGAGGGAGGACAGTCAGGGTCAGAGAGAGATGTAAGGCAGAAAGCAGAGCTTGGACTGATGCACTTTGGAGATGGCGGAAAAGGCCACGAGCCTCTAAAGGCAGGTAACCTCTAGAAGCTGGAAAAGGCAAGGAGACAGATTCTCCAGCAGAACTTCCAGAAGGAACTCAAGTCTGTTGATACCTCAATTAGCTCAGTGAAACTGATTTCAGCATTCTCATTTCCAGAACTATATAATCATAATTTCATGTTGTATTAAGTCACTAAGTTTGTGATAATCTGTTACAGTAGTAATAGGAAACTATGCAAGTATAAAGCTTTTTATCAGTTTACTAATTTTAGCTTTTAAAGTTTTTCTGGAAGAACAAACATAAAGTGTATCTAAGAAAAGAGTAAGTGGATAAAGGGGTGCATGTCACAGATTTTAAACATATAAAGCTATAATGAGTATGTTTTTGAAGAAGTGTTAGCTCACATTTGAAAAAAAACAGAATAGGTAACACTGGACAAGAACTTATGTGTAAATATACATTTACTTTATGATAAAGGTAGTATTTAAAGACCTGCTGCGTGCTTCTCTGAACATGCCATGTTTTCCCTCCTCCAAAAATCTGTTTGAGGTGTACCCTCAAATCATTCTTCTTGTTCTACTTGTTCCCTTACTCATCACCTGTGTAACTCCTGATCATCCTTGGGAATTAACTTAGTTGTCACTTCTTCCAATCATCTTTTTCTGACAGTCCGGGATGAATTGGATGGCCTTGTTTCTGCTGTAGTATAGGTAGGTTAATAATGTGGTAACAAGCAATACCTAAATATTAGTGGCTTAACACAATAAAAGTCCACTGCACGTTCTGGTCAACTCCCAGCGCTGTTGTCCTCCATGCAGTGACTTAGGGACTCGATCTAGTCTGCCTCAATCTTTTTGGCCCTTCCATTTCAATTCAAGGTCTCCTCCACAGAGGAAAGGTGAAATTAGAGAACTATGCTTTTAATTGCCTCAGCCCAGAAGTGGTGCATTACTTTTGCCCACAGTTCACCAACTTGAGCTATATACAAAGCCCCACGCGCTGGGACCTACACTCTTCCACGCACCTGGAACTGGCTATTGCAGAACCACAGCAATGTCTACCATATACTCTGAGCTAAGTGTGGATATAATATCACTCACTACACCATACTGTAGTTAGATAGAAGGTACCAAAGTGTGGATATGATTATACTCTGCCATTAATTCAACTTAGGTATGAATTTTTACTAGCTCCACCACTTAACTTGCTGCATGCCCTTGACAAGTTACTTCACATTATAGTTTCTTATATTATAAAATGAGCTTAACAATGCCTATCTCGTCGTGTTGTTGTAAAGAATACATTATATAACGGATATAAAGTTCCTAGCACTATGCTTGGAAAACAGTAGTCACTACATAAACAGCAGCCTTTATTATTTTCTGAGCCTTTGAGCTGCCATCCCTCAGGGACCCTACCTTATTGCCTCTTTCTCAAATTTTAATCTCTTTCTTCCCCTTTGACTCATTTTCAGTTGAAACAATAATCTTACCTCAGTTAAAAATAAAACCAAACTACACAAAACAAACTAAAAAGCCTCGGCCTTACACCCACTATCTCTTTAGGCTATTTTTTCATTTTCCTTTTTCTTTTTCTGGAACTTCTCAAACATTTCATTTTGTATTGTGGTGCTTTTCACTAGCCACTTCTATGCTCTAAATTCCTATTCATTTTTCAACTCAACACAATCTTACTTTCTTTTTCCTATGCTGAAACCACTCTCCTGCAGATTACAACCAGCCTCATCATAACCAAGTTCTTAAACTTCACAAGCATTTTGCATTGCCAGTCTTTCCTCCTGCTTGACATCGTTGTTTCCTTTTCCTTTGATGAGAGGACACAGTCCATGTCTCTTCCTCCATTTACCGTCTCCAGGCCTCCAAACTGTCCCAGTTTCCTCTGGGGTCCTTCCAGAAGTTTCCCTCTGTGGCGCTCTTCTCCTCTCTCACATTCTTCCCCTCTGCACTCCCATTCACTCCCAGATCCTTAAAATAGCACTTCCAGAAAGGCAACTTCCAAATCTAGACCTCAACACCGGCCTCTCATCTGAGTTGTGTTCCAACTTTCCAATTGCCTAATTAAATTTTCACAAGAATTTCATTCCTGCATCTCAAATTTAGTGCATCCCAAATTGGATTCTGTGCCCATTTGGCAATTGTTCACTCTCTAATTTTGGCACATATCTCACAGTCTTATATTATACTTATTTGGAACACTGTCTTGCAGGTTACAAAATCTTTAGGGAGTCTTTGTCTTCTTCTCTCTTCTTTTGATGTCTCTCTTTATTCTTTCATTATGATTCAGTAGTCAATCATCTCTACAACCATCAAGTGTCTATTTGATAATTATAATATGTGCAATAATGTAGTTTGATAGAACTGTTTGCACTAAAAATGTGGTAAACATAATTAAGCACAGTAGGAGTCCCCATAGTTCAAACTGATAGAAAAAGAGAAAGTCTCTTCCTTATTTATTTTACAGTGCAAAATTACTATTTCAATTTCACCACCATCAGGCCTGCACCACTGTGGATATTTAAGGAAGTTTGGAGGTACATGGCTCCCAAGACAGGGAAGACACAGACTGCCTTTCTCTAAAGAACGGGAAAGCTCCATCATAGCAGCTGCCTCCCTGGAGCATCAGCAGCTACAGCTTAGCATCTGGGATAAAGTGGGTTTTGTTCTAAATTTGGAATATCACATCATCATGCTGGTTCTCTCCTTCTGGAGTAGGAATACAGTGATAAACACCTGCCACACATCCAGCGGCTTGCCAGATTCCTCTTAGAGAGAAAACGGGGAATCAAGACAGTCCAGATTGCTTCTTCTGGCAGGAATACTGCCACCTTACCTCAGAAGTTATGTGTCTCTCTGAAAACAGAGACATACCACTATAGCTACTCTAGGAATTACTTCTCTCTGTTCAAAGCAGTGTGATGCATTACTTACACATTATGATGTTTGTTCATATTTTTTTTATTATTGATTGTATTTAAGAATGAATTTTCAGCTTTGTTGATTGATCATATAGACTCTATCCAAAAGGTAGTAACAGTAAATTGTAGGCATATCCACCTGTTATATGAACCAGTGAAAATGGATATATATATATAAAACTTTACCATTAGTGACCACAACTCACCATAACTTAGAGCACCAAATCCTTGTTTCTGGTCTCCCTATTTATTTAGGCTCACCTGTATCTTCCTGGCTAAGGTTTTGTGGCTTCATAACCAGACGTGGATCTTGCCTCTAGTTCAGTTTTGGCCACTCTCATGATTCCTCTTCTGGCTCCCTTGAACTTCAGATCCCCTCCCAATCTTCCTGCCTGATCCCTCATTTGGTTTCTGTGTCTTTGGTGTCTTTGGCAAGGGACTCCCTACTTCTTGTACCCTTTCTCTGCCTCAACATCTGTTTTAGTTTCCTAGCAGCTAAAACAAATAACATACAATGGGTTGGCTTAAAAACAAGAGTTGATTGGCTCACAGTTTCAGAGCCCAGAAGACTTGCTTCCTTCTGGTGTTGCAATCTTTGGGCAGTGTCTTCTCGTTTCTCTTCTGGGTTCTGTTGACTTTCAGCTTCTGGTTGCCCCCTGTGGCTTCTCTTTGGCATACAATTTCTTTTGCTTATAAGGACTTCAGCCATATTGGATGAAGGCCCACCCTTATTCATTTTGGGCATACCTCAACTAATAACATCTTCAAAGGACTGATTTAAAAATGGATTCACACCCACAGGAACAGGGGTTGGGACCTGAGTATACCTTTTGTGGGAGACATGATTCCATCACCAATAGCAACCTCTGCCCCCAGGTGACCTTTATAGTATGGAGATTCAAACATGGATTAATGCATGGCTTTTACTCTCATATTGGCATTCTAGAGAGAAAATCTAATCTAATAATTAGAGACAATTTAATATAGTTATCTTTAGAATGAGATATGTTTCTTAGCATGGAATCAATACGAATTTTCATGATCTAGTTATTGACATTAGCCATTTTACTTTGTTCTTCTTATGTACTTGTCCAGTGGAGAAAAAATTAAAAGATAGATATTAATCCACTTATTTCAGTAATCCCAGGCTTGGAAAAGACAGAAAGGACCCTATACTTTACATTTGCTTTAGGCTAATCTCTTGTTAGGAGAGCTAAACTCTGAAGTAGAGTACCAGCCAACTCAGACCCAATTTGCAGACTGTAAAAGGTGTTTATGGTATTGGTTGTTTGTTTTTGTAAGCTACTGGCATTTAAGGAAATCTCTGTGATATCACTGGTTGGATGCAAACTTAAGGAACAGACAGCTCAGGGACTAAATCTTCTCTAGTGCACATGGATCATTCTCTAGGATAAACAATATGTTAGGTCACAAAACAAGTTTTGATAAATTAAAAACTATTGAAGTCATACAATGTATATTCTCCAACCACAATGGAATGAAGGTGGAAATCAATAATTGAGGGAGAAATGGAAAATTTCACAAACATGGTAATTAAATTTCACAGTCTTAACAAAAATTAGGTCAAAGAAGAAATTGCAAGGGAAATTAGGAAATATCTTGAGGCAATTGGAAACAAAAACACAGCACACCAAAACTTATGGGATGCAGCAAAGACAGTACTAAGTGGGAAATTTATAACTCTAAATGCTTCCATTAGAAAAGAAGAAAGAGGGAAGCAGCTGTGGCTCAATTGTTTGGGCTCCCATTTACCATATGGGAGGCCCCAGGTTCAATTCCTTGGGCCTCCTGGTGAAGACAAGGCAGCCCATGAGGTGAGCTGCCAGTGCAGTAAGCTGTCCGCCCGCGTGGTGCGGTGAGCTGGAGCAGCAAGATGATGCAACAAAGGGAGATAAGCAGACACAGAAAAACACACAGCAAATGGACACAGTGAGCACAAGCAGCAAAGGGGGATAAATAAAAAAATAAATAAGTAATAAATCTTGAAAAAAAAAGATCTCAAATCAGACACTTTATCTCACAACTGGAGGATCTAGAAAAAGAAGTGATAACAAAACCTAAAGTGAGCAGAAGTGAGGGAATAACAAAGGTAATAGTGAAGATAAATGAAATAAAGATAAAAAACAATAAAGAGGATCAACAAAATGAAAAGTTGGTTCTTTGAAAAATCAATAAAATCAACAAACTTTTAGCTAGACTGACAAAGAAAAAGAGAGAAGACACAAATAACTAAATTTGGAATTGAAAGGGAGGACATTACTACTGACCCCATAGAAATAAAAAGAATTATAAGAGGATACTATGCACAATTGTATGCCAACAAATTAGATAACCTAGATGACATGAACAAATTCTTAGAAATACGCAAACTACCCATACTGAATTGAGAAGAAATAGAAGACCTCAATAGGCCAATAACAAGTAAAGAAATTGAATCAATAATCAAAACCTACCAAGAAAGAAAAACCTAGGACCAGATGGTTTCACTGATGAATTTCATGAAACATTCTAAGAATTAACACCAATCCTGTTTAAACTCTTCCAAACAATTGAAAAGGAGGGAATACTTCTAAGTCATTCTATGAGGCCAATATCACCTTAATGCTAAAGCCAGATAAAGATACCACACAAAAAGGAAAATTATAGACCAATATTCCTTTTGAATATAGATGCAAAAATCTTCAACAAAATACTAGCAAATAGAATCTAATAGCATGTTAAAAGAATTTTACACCATGATCAAGTGAGATTTATCCCAGGTATGGAAGGGTGGTTCACATAAGTAAATCAATTAATGTAATGCATCACATTAATAGAATACAGAAAAAAAAAAACCACACATGATCATCTCAACTGACAAAGAAAAAGCATTTGACAAAATTCAGTACATCTTCTTGATAAAAACACTATGAAAATGAGGAATAAAAGGGCATTTCCTATATGATAAAGGGCATATATGAAAAACCCACAGCTAACATTGCACTCGATGGTAAAAGGCTGAAAGCTTCCCATCTTAGATCAAGCATAGGACAAGTATGCCCACTGTCACCACTGTTATTCTACATTGTACTGGAAGTTCTAGTTAAAGCAATTAAGCATGAAAAAAAAAAAAATGAAAGACATCTAAATTGGAAATGAAGAAATACAATTTTATTTGTAGATGACAAGAGTCTATATATAGAAAATCCTATATAACTCACTAAATAGAAGTCAAACAATTTAAAAATGGGCAAAAGACTTGAATATTTCTCTAAAGGTACACAAATGTACAATAAGCACCATGAAAAGATGCTCAACATCATTAGCCATTAGGAAAATGTAAATAAAAAACACAATGAGTTACTATTTCAACAACTGCTAAAGTGGTTACTATTAATAAAACAGAAAATAGCAACTGTAGGAAAGGATGCAGAGAAATAGGAACACTTGTTCATTGTTGGTGGGAATGTAAAATGGTGTAACTACTGTGGAAAACACCTTCATGGTTCTTCAGAAGGTTGAGTATTGAATTATCATATGACCAGGCAATCCCACTTTTTGGTATATATCCAAAAGAACTGAAAGCAAGAACTCAAACAGATATTTGCACACGGATATTCATAGTGGCACACTCACAATTGCCAAAGATGGAAGAACCCAAGTGTCCATCAACCGATGAATGGATAAATAAAATGTGTTGTGTACAAACAATGGAATATTATTCAGCTCTAAAACAGAATGAAGCTCTGATACATGCTTCAACGGAGATGAACTTTGAAGACATCATGTTGAGTAAAATAAGCCAGATATAAAAAGACAAATATTGTGTGATCTCACCGTTATGAAACAATTAAACAAATTCATAGAGTCAGAAACTAGAATACGGGTTAGCAAGGGGTATTTTGGGGGTAGGGATTGGGGAGTTGATATTTAATTGGTATAGAGTTTCTGTTTGGGGTGATGGAAAAAAGTTTTGGTAATGGATGGTGGTGATGGTAGCACAACATTGTGAATGTAATTAAAACCACTGAATTACATATTTGTATGTGTTTAAAGGAGAAATATTAGGTTGTATAAATGCTACTAAAATAAATTAAAAAAAAACATAGGCAGATACAGGCCATTATATATCTTGTCATAACTTACAAAATTGTGCAGGGGAGAGTGTAAACTACAATGTAAACTATAATCCACACTTAGTGGCAATGCTCCAAAATGTGTTCATCAATTGTAACAAATGTACCACACTAATGAAGGATGTTGTTAATGTGGAAAATGTGGTAGGGGTAGAGAGCGGGGAGTATGGGAATCCCCTATAATTTTTATGTAACATTTATGTAATCTAAGTATCTTTAAAAAATAAAAATAAAAAGGTATATAAGAGTTTACATCTTTAAGAACAATTTGAGTGTCCAACAAAGTTTTACAAATTTAAAAACAAAACAAAAAACATAGGATTGCACAGCAGAAACAGTGATCCCTAATGTGAACCAGGAAGTTTATTTAATAATCAATTCTAACAAAGGTATCACACTAATGCAAATTGTTAATAATAGGTAAAACTCTGTGTGTGTGATGGGGGCTATACCGGAATTCTGTATTTTCTGCATGATTTTTCTGTAAATCGACAATGTCCCTAAATTTAAAATAAGTTGAGCAGGCAAATGACATTCAAAAGTAAGTTAAGTGTAGCTATATTAAACTTTTAAAATGCACTTTGAGAGATAAAGCATTAGTAGGGATAAAGGTGGCAACTACACATTTATAAATCATGCATGTCACAAGGAAGTAACAACATTTCCAAATTTATATGCAGCTACATAGTGTATCTCCAGGTACAGAGAACATTTTACACAATTATAAGGAAAAAGGGACAAATCCACAAGTAAAGCAGGACATTTAAATGCTCCTCGTTCAGTAATGATACATCAAGCAGACATGTAAAATTTCTTTATTTTCAGCGCTGTTTTTAATAGCAAAAAAGTAGAAACAACTGTTTTAAGTCAAGGGAATGGATAGCTAAACTGTGATTTATTTATCCATTAGATTAGTATTCAACAATTAAAATGAATCGACTAGATGTCATGGAAACATAGAAAATTCTCAGAAACTGATGTTAAAGGACAAAAGTAAGTTGCAAAATATTACATAATAGTGTGTGCCAAGTGGAGCTATGAATTGGATATATGAATATGGAGCTTTGAGAGGAGATTAGGCTGAAATATAAAGTTGACATTTGTCTGCATATATCTTTTTAAACAATGAAAATGCGTAAAGTCATCAAGGAGAGTGTGTAGAGAAGAGAGCTCAAGTTAGACACCTGGGGCTTTTCAACATTTACTTATCAAAACTAGAAAAAGAGAATCAAGCAAATGAAATCCAGAAAAGCAGCCACACTGATAAAGAAAAGAGACAAGCTTTCTTGTTGCTTGACCTCGCTGCTGCCTGCTGTGAATGTCGTGGGATGACGTCCTAAGAAGTTAGAGCTGCAGTAGCCATTTTGAAACCAAGCAGAAGCAAGCTTGAGGATGACAAGCTGACTTGCTAAGAGAAGGAATCTTACCTTACGTCGTGGAGCCCCTTGATTAATTTGAAACTTGACTAATTCTAAAATTTTGTTACATGAGGTAAGCATATATTTTTGAAAAGTCACTGCTAGTTGTATTTTCCATTACTTGAAGCCAAAAGCATCTTATTCTTTCCTAGTAACTATTTAGCAAGTCCATCTATGTACCAGACAGAGGAAGTTTGTGCAGAATAAATGTATCTGGAGTTGCAGAAACACTTAAGACAGGTTCCCTTCCAGGAGATCATAGTCCAGGAGAAAGAAGTTTAAGTTTAAAGTCGTAAGAAATAAGAGGGCTTTTTGATTGCAGATATGAAATAATAAAGGTAGTGTTTTAGGAACATTAGTTTGGTCTTATAAGACCTGTGGGTATCAAGAACAGAAGGTATAACAGATGCTATTTCATTTGAACCTTATAACCGCCCAATGAGGAAGGTACTGTCCATGTCTTCGAGATAAAGAAATTGAGGCCTGGCGAAATTTCAAGAATTTGCTCATGACCAGGCAGCCACAAGACTGAAACCAGGTTTGTTCAACTCCAGAGTTCCGGGTGTTATCTGGTTCTTTCGTGCTCTGCTGTCCCTCCTGAGGCACTGCTGCCTTTCTACTCCACGTCATTGAATCAACTCGGGATGGCCCAGAGGGTGGAGAAATGGGAGTCCAGGAGCCCTATTAAGTTATGAGAAAGGCAGCTGCAGGAAAGGAAGAGGAGGGGTCAACCGGGAGGCGTTTAAGGAGAGGAATAGTGAGCCTTCGTGACAGAAATGTGGATGGAGGATGGTGAAGCATCAAAGGGACATCAAAGCCTTGCTAGTTTCCTTTTCCTTGATAGAATACATAGTATTTGTTGCTTCCGTTCCCTCAGGCACGCCTTAACACATTGTAATCTAGCTTCTGCCCCAACTAATTTTTTTAAAAAATTGTTTTCTATGTACTCATCCTTGGCCTGCTAATTGAAATTCAGTATACATAATTTTTCTTTTATCTATTCTCCTTGCCGCCTGTGCACTTTCTTCTTAAGAATTCTCTCCTTCATTGACTTATCTGCAAAACTCGATTTATGCCTAGAGAAACATTCTCTCTCTTAAAATCTGTCCCTCCGCCCACCTTCTACTGGTCTCATTCCTTACCTATCTCCTTACTTGGTTCCATGTTTTCCTTCTGTCCTCTAAATGAGCTCTTGGCGGTATGTCCCTTACACTAATGATCCTTATCTATTCTGTCTTCTCCTAGAAAATTTTTTAACAATCTCAGCCCCTTTGATGCCCTCATCACTGAACTTCTTACAGCTATTTACTCACAACTATTACATGACATTTTATATATGCCTATTTGTTCCAATATATGCCTTATTTTCTCAGGAGTAATTTTATGTCTCTTGATAGCCCCTATAGGGCCCATCATGTTTGTATTTAGAAAACTTTCCATTTATTCATTCTTTCAATAAATACTTGAATGGCAGGCAGAAAAATGAGCAAAACAGAATTTTAAAAAATTAAAAATGTGAAGCAGAGAAGGGAAATAATGTGGTAATTTGAGGAGGATGTGAAAATCCACATTCTATTTTATCTTTTTAACCTGATGGCATTGGTTTACTTAAAAGCTGATCGAGAGATAGAGCATACAAGAGGGCAAAGCAAGCTAAGGATTAGGCAGGGATTCCCTACAAGGGTGACGCTGCTAAGAAGTACAGGCATGCTGACGTCCTCTGCACCAGGTGGCAGGAGCTTTCCTCCTTGAGCAGCCAGTGTGTTATCCAAATATTGTACTGATGGGAGCCATTTGTTGGAATGGTTTGGCTTTAGGTAGGAAAAGGGTCAGCCCCTGCAGGTGGGGAAATTAGGATCGACATTCAGGTGGGTGGGCTTTACCATTTGGGAGGTGGTGATTAAGGGTGTTCTCATCTGATGGCCTCTATTTCCTCTGCGAAGTAGAGGAGATTTTCTGGGATGTGAGGAGGGGTTTGAAGGTTTGAAGGTAGTAAACTCTGCAGAATTCACTGAGGTGAGTGGAGAGTAAGTTGCCAAGATATATAAAGTCAGATTGCTGAGCAGTGCTAAGACTGGTGATCGCCATCTTATGAGTGTTAGGAGCTCCCTGATAAATGCACATTGCCTAGCTGTTTCACTCGGTTTAAGAGAGTGTCTTTATAAGTGTCTACACAGTTTTGCCCTTTATTTTCTGGTGACAACCACCATTCTTCAGTTAACTGCTATGCACCCTTTTCTAATCTCTTATTCCATCTATTAGACCAAAGCACTGTCGACAGTGGTCCACTTGTTTGGGGACCTTATTAGTGGTGTCCTTGAACTACTATATGTAATGAGTAATAATGCTTAGCAAGTGCACAGGTGACATGGATGGATCAGCTTAAGGAGAGGCACATGGTTGCTGGGACTAATTTAAATGCCAGCAGTATTTTATAGGCTTTTAGCATAAACCCACTGCTCTGTGACTCAATATTAATACCCGGTTTGCATCTTTCAGAGGACAAGCTTATATACTGTTCAATAGGCACCCCATATGTATTCAAATAAACTAATGAAGATGCTTGTTTTATTGACTTCATTTTCTACGTTTTGGCCTGTTTGCACAGAAAGTTGCTTAGGAGGCACAATTTATTTTCTGCTTTCAATTTTGTGTTCTCCTCTTCCTATGTTTGTTTGTCTGATAAGTGGTACTTGTTTACTTGAGAAATAGTGTGAGGTAGAGGAAAGATTTTTAAAGTAGGAGTCAGAAGATCTAGGTGGCTGGTGGAAAACTTAGATCTCTGCAGAAACATATATCACCTGTAGCCAATCAGATCTTGCAATCTTTTACCTATCTTGTATTCCAAGCTTTATTACTTACTAGCACTATGATAAATAATCCTCCCTCTATGGCTTAAGTCCCTGTATCTCTAAAATGTAAATAATGCTGTTATACGGAGGGCATAGGGTTATGGTCAGAATTAAATAAAACAATGTATGTAACAGAAACTTCAGATTATGCAAACATACAGCATTATGATGAAGGCTTGGGCTCTTGAGTTGGGCTGCCTGGTTTCATGAAGCTGAGTGATCTTGAGCAGGTGTCCTCCCCTCTGTGCTTCTCATCTGCTAGACCACTTTACAGGGTTGTTGTGAGATTACATGCCACATGCAATGCGGTCAGAATAGGATTGCATAGAGTAAATGCCCAGGAAGTGATGGTTATTGTTATTAAATATTCATTACTGTTATCACTGTTTTTAAGGCTAGAACTATAACAATACCAGCATTTCAAATGGAGAGGACATCTTTAGGTTGTTAGTCCTACTGCCTCCTTTCCCCTCAGGCTTCTGATACAAAGAGAGTAACCAATCATCCTGGATTTACTGGAACAATCACAATGTCAATATTTGGCTCCATTATCCACTGTATTTGTCAGACTTTTCATTCTGATGCTCGGTTCACAAAATATGAGTACCATAAATATTGACGACAATTGACCTTTTTAGGGTGGTAGTTAAGTCTTACTAGTCAAGCTCATAGTATGTTCTGTAATTTGAGGGAGAACTAGCAAATTAGCCAGTCATCTAAAAAGCCTCACAGCTTTGTATGCAGTATCTTGGTGATGGATTTGTAACAGCATGCAAAGTTATTCGTGAAGTTTTTGCCCTAATCTCATAGAGTTATAGTTTATTTCTATGTATCTGCATATACCAGCAACATCCAAAACAATTTGTTGATTTTATTTGCTAACGCTCATGTGGTTTTACCAATTCAAACTCTTGTTGGTTTTTCAGAATTACTTGATTAACTGTTGGGTTTACTTCAGTCACATAAACATATATTTAATAAGTTCCCAATTATATTAAAGTAACTGTATGTGGGCACCTCTGTGGATTCTTAGTGTGTCTCTATACCAGATCTGTTTATATGAAAAATAATTTAACTTAGAAGAAGAAAATAATTAAAAAGTAATTCAAAATTTTAGAAGGTTCTGTTAGGTGACCCTTATTATTAGAGCTAATTTAATACTTATCTTTGAGACAATCTTTAGCGTGGTGTGCTAGAGTTATCTAGAGAAACAGAGCCAACAGGAAAAAAAATATATGTATGTATGTCATTTAAGAGATTTACTATAGGAATTGGCTCACACAACCTGGGGAATTCTCAGGTCCAAATTCTTCAGGGCAGACTGCAAGTTGGAAACTCCAATGCAAGTGAGGTTCTTTCCCTAAGAGACGCTGACTAGCTGAAGTAGAGGCAGACATTCTTCTTTCTGACTTTGGTAATCCTCAATTCTGTCTTTAAGGTTTCCACCTGATTGCTGAGGGCAAACTCCTGTGTTGATTGTAGATGCAATCAGGTGTAGATAGCAATCATCTGATTATAGATGCAAATCTTCACAGTAACAATCAGGTCAGTGCTTGTTTGACCAAACAACTGGACACCGTAACCTAGCCAAGTTGGCACATGAAATCAACCATCACACATGGGCTTTGCTGAATTATGAACAAGTAAGAAGTAATTATTTTCTTGCACTTACAGAGATGAGATGAAGAACTGGCCACCAAGGAAGGCTCTCACAGGTTGGCAGGAAGTTGGCAAGGCCACTATAACCCAGCATCTGGTTCCTGGCTTTTCAGGTTTAGAACCTCCATTTTGTCAGGTCCTCAATCTATTGGGTTCTCAGGAAAGACTCATAGGAATCAAGCTCATTTATAATTGCAGAATAATCATTTACACTAGAGGCTGTTTCTATTCAAAGATTAATCTCAGACAATACTCCCTCCAAGAAGTCCCCAAGAACCTGAATTAATACCTAGAATTATGTTTAAAATGTCCACAGCTAGAGTAAAGGCAACTGGACAGTTGCTTCTGTGCCAGAAGAGCAATTTGGTTTTATATTACAGGCGAATTCTATTTCCTAGGATGCTGGGTTGAAAAGTATTTTGAGACCACATATAAAGCCCATGAAGGGGAACATGATGACTGAAAGACAGTGTCTTACATCTACCCAAGACTGTTGATGTGGGCCATCAAGCCTTGTATCTGCCACCTTTGATCCAGGCTGTTGAAAAAAAGCTCCTTGGTATCACTCACCCATGATACATTATCCCACTCTAGTCATCTGCCCTTACTTACTAGAATACAGATGTCTTCCAGATGCATTGACCCTTTCCTTGGGACATAGGTAGAAAAAATCTCATTATCCACTTAATGACTTTCTTCCCCAGACAACCAACCACCTTCTATTACTATATTTTTCTGGCCCAGAATTGAGGTGCTTCCAGAGCCTCCATAAACAGTACCCTAAAAAAAAACAAAAAACCTTCCCTAAAATATAGGCTTAATACATAATATTAAAAATTGATTCTATAAGTATTGAATATTTTATTGTCAGACATGGTTGCCTTTACCTCCACGTTTAGGGGGATTTCATGCCACTTCAGGCTGAAAACTTGCTTTTTGTACTCCACTTTATGAGACTTCATAGTTTGTCTCCTAAGTTTCCAAACTTTTCTAGATAAGGATTGACTTTTGGTTTTCTAGGAGACTTCGGGATACTGCTGTATGAGTGTGAAGAGGTACTCACCATTGGGGCTCTGTGTGCAGATGGTAGTGGCAGCAGGTACCGAGCCTGGTAAGGCTTCAGTCCTTACCAGAAGGCAATCTCGTGGGTTACCTTCGTGTATGGGATTGTCCACATTCTGTAAAGAGCACCCATTTCACTCCACAGGCATTTCTTTGGGCATGGCAATAGGAGTTGACAGATATGGATTTGAAGAGCAGGTAAACAAGAGTAAACTATTCATTTTTAAATTGTGTTTGCATAATTTTTTTAAGGAAACTGCTTACTTAAGAGAATATATGTGTGTATATTTGGATTTCAGTTTGGATTAGTCTAAGGATGTCCTGTCATATCTACAAGACTTCAAAAGGCTTTAAGCATTCTAAAGAATTATGCAAATCACTTGTTGTTCAATTTATTGTTGTTGCTATTAACATTTTAAAATAATATTGGAGCCACAAAGTCAATGTTAGTCCTTTTACAATCTTTAACCTCAGAAGCTTTGACTAAACAAGGCAAGCCCAGAGGCACAGGTGTGGTCCTCTGTAGTTAGCAGAGCCATGGCTCATGCAGCCACCATGCAGAAAAATTGAAAAAGAACATCAAGAATCCTAAAAGTCACCAAGAAGCACAAGCTTCCTGGCACTGTGCCAGAGGAAGGAAGGAGACTTGAGGGACCTGGAGCACCAATGCCAGTGGGGAGTTAGGATCCAGACTATTTTTATTGCCATTGCATTTGTTACCCAATGTCCTTGACTGTCCTTTTCCAAGCTCCTGTGCCATTGGGGGATAAATGCTCCCTCACTAACTCCTTTTGACTCGTGTGTCAACCTTCCCAGTTTCCTCCCTCTGGCTGAGAAAGCAATCACCTAGTAATATCATGTGAAGGAGAAAGCCTTTCTTCAGTTTACAAAATTGCAAGCAATCCTGTTACTCAATTAAGGCAATATCTGTTTCTGAGCATAACTTCCCTTCCTAAATCCAAAGCCCAAATGGGTTTCAGATACATAGAAAAATGAGAGAATTCTCTATTCTTATATTGGGGATCATAATCTTCCAGAATTTTCTGTTATGCATATCTAGTTGGGTCACAGAATCATTTTCAAAGTGCTTCAATTGTTTTAAAGAATGTAAAACATCATCACCATAATTGCCTCCAGATCTTTATGCATATTGTAATATCTGTAATGTGAATGTAATATTAGAAAAAGCCATGTTTCCTTGTGAGAAGATTTCATTTCATATATAGTGAGTTTTAGAACCCTTTATGGGTAGAATATTTATTATTAGATATCTTCATATATTTTATCACTGTCTAAAAGAATCATTTGCTTTCCCAGGTTAATTACTTCTGTCTTCTAAAAATACTTTTCAGTTAATGAAAATGTTTAAGTTCTTTTTGTTTAAAAAGCAAGGCACAACATACACCATTATAACAAAATTTCAGTATATTGTGCATAGACATAATTCTGGTTATAAGCTAGGGAACACAATTTCCTTGAACATTATAGTTTTCGTATTCTATTTTAGTGCTATACTTTTTCCTGGCAATAAATAATGAACTTCTATTGAATTCAAAATTACAGTGAAAGTGCTCTGTGCAGATAATTTAACACCTGTATATTCCCAAGCTCTATAATTGTAGATTGCATATCTCAGAGGCTTAAGGATCTGAATTATATTGCAAAATAATGAGCTGAAGACTGATTGCAAATGTATATTTATTAACATAGCCACTTTTTTTTTTTTTTTAACTGCTTTGAATAGATATGTCTTCTGGCTTGAGGTGTTCAATAACCACAACAATGTGTTGGTTTTAGCAGGTTCAGATCTTTAAAAAAATAAAATAAAATCGTAGTTAATATTCTCCCCCTGGGGATTGAAAAGGGAGAGTCTGTCAGTGCTGAACTGAATATCAGGGAGCTGTAGCTTGGATACATCACCTCAAGGCCGAGCGGTCTTGGGATGGGGAGGACAAAGAGTATAGCTGGGCCAGATGACCCTGACAAAAAAACCTCTCCTTCTGTGCACCATCTCACCTCCTCCCCCAAATCAGGGAGGCAGGAGCTGTATCTGAAAAGGAAAAACCATTAGGTAAGCAAACAGAAATGACCTCATACCCATTCTTTCATTTTCTGTACTTCAAGAAGTGATGTTAGAATGATTTGAGTTAAATCTTTCATTACAATTGAGTGTTTTCTGCTGTGAATCTTGATTATATTCATCCAGCTACCAAAGTCGTGTTTCATTTTTTATGACCAAAATCACAACATATTTTAGCTGGGAGGGAATTTAGAAATTACCTAAAAATAAACAGGCACGTTTTATGAGCGACTAGGGAGTTGAGGCCGGGAGATGGTAAGTGTCCAGCTGAAGGTCAGAGGCCAGCGCAGTCCCACCAGCCACTGTCCTGCCCTGCTGCTGCTGAGCCATCTCCCCTGCTGCCTGTTTACACAACAGTAGTCCAGCTCTTCCCAGAAACGTGAGGGGGGCCTCCTCCCAGTGCTTGTCGTCCTGCACTTTTAAACCAGCTGAGCCTTAAGAGTAACGGGAACACCTGAAGTGTTGAAAAGGAAATGTATGAAAACCTCTGTGGGGCTACTGCTTTCTTTTAGTCTCTTTCCTGATTCCTCTCCTTGGTTCTGGTCTGGAAACATCCCACTGAGAGGGATCAAATATATAAAAGGAAATGCTTTACCGAATATAATTTCTTATGGTCAGATCTAGGGTTTGTGGCGGCTGAGTTGGGCTGACCCAGCCCTAGGTCCCTTTTCTCCCCCAATCATGGCTGAGCTTTAATTAGAGCAAAACACTCAGTGTTGAGCCAAGGAAAACATGGGTGGTTATGAGCCAGACTGTGGGTATGAACCAGGCTTGGGGGAGGGGATCTTTTTTTTTTGCCTTCCCTGGGGTCTCAGCTTACCACATATTTTCTTAGGTGAGCTTGTCACTTCCCCCATATATGTTAAGAATAGGAATCATCATTTACGCTGCACAGTTTGGATGGAATACACAAGTCATGGGACTGTATAACACAGTGAACCATGTGGTTGAACATGTTCTGTGGTTGACAGCACAAATATGCGAATGTACGGTATTAAGACATGGTGTTAATAACAGGGAGTATATGGAAAAAATACACCAAGTATATGCTATGGATCATAGTTAGTGGTAATAGTTTGATCACGTTCTTTCATAATCTGTAACAAATGTTCCATAACAATGTAGGGTGTTGGTGGAGGGGTGATGTATGGGAATTCTGCACATTAGGCATGATTGTTTCGTAAGCTCACAGCTTCTCTAATAAAATAAATCAATAAAAAGAAAGGATTCATCATTTGTAACTGAGGCATCAATAAGCTGAAAGAGGGGGAGGGAAAACCTTACCACAAATAACTAAGGAGGCATTGATTCATAAATCGGACTTGATATTTTAATTGTATCAACCGAGACTGTGTTTTGTGACTTTAAGTGAGGCCTGTTACTTAAGAGTGAGAAGTAAAGTCATGGAACTGCCAAAGGACATTCAACCTATTTTAAAAGAGCAGTGGGAAACCAAAAAGAAAGTAGTGCATTGGTTCCTGAGTCAAACTAGTTCTACGCACTGTTACAGTGTGCTCTTTCCTTGCCACGTCCTTCCTGGTCGCTAAGGTTAGCCAGTCCCCCAGCCAGGCTGGAATCGGCTCTTATTTTACCGCCTGTGCCTTGGGGCCCACCACAGGCCTTAGGTAGGATTCGCTCTGGAACTCGGCATCAGTTATTCTTATTGCAATTGGGACCCTGGTTTTGAGGCCCATTCTGGTTTTGTGCCTTGTTGTTAATACTTGCCTTGTTTTGTTGAAGATTATATTTATTTCTTTTAAGTCCCCCTTTCTTCTATTTGTTTTGGTCCCTGACTTTCGTCTTTCATGTTAGATGTTTTTAACAATAATCTAGTGAGTTATCTGGCTGGTTGCTCTTTTTTAAGAGTAGGTTATAAAAAAGCCGATGCTATTGTTGCTGGGTTCTCTCTAGGGTCTTGGCTAAGCTACAAAAAGTGAATTTTAAGTGCCAGCCAGTTTAGTTAGGCCAGTAATTTATTAAGGAACTGAGAAAGAGAAATGGGAGAAAATAATAGATTATGGGTCCCAGGTAGAGAGGAAAGGGGCTGAAAAGAGATAAAGAGGGCTGATTTACAGATTACAATTTCCCATTACAGATTACAAGTCCCCAGGTTTACTTGTGTGCTGGTCCAGGCAGGGAGAGAAAAAGGCAAGAACAGGGCAAGGGAAAAAAGGAAAAAGGGGAAAAAGGGCCCATTTGGATTTGGCGCTTGCTTTTTAAACCATTAATTATTCCACCCCTTTGCTAATGTCGGGGGAGGAATCCCAGTTTTGACTGATTATCCCACCCCCTCAGTCCCCTGGGAGGGCCCAATGATAAGGCCCCTGGAGAATGTCCGGGGCTTCTCTTGATTCCGGAGGACATGCTGTTCTGAATGGGCGTTCTCCCAGCAGCCATCTTGTGGGGTGTCTGTGGCTGTACTGCCAGGTCACAGATTCATCTCTTTATTCCCTCACTAGCCTGCTTTAGTATCATCTTGGGTTAGCAATTCATGTGGAGGCTGTGACAGGCTTTGGCACTGGAGGCTCATGTGCTCTTGGCATCTGTGGGACTTTTCTCTTGGGCTGCAGTTTCCTTAGAGCATAGTTGAGCAGTAGTTTTCAAACTGTAGCCTGCTCAGACCCTATCAGAGTCTCTTAAAACCATTTGGGAGTGGCTATAGCTCAGTAGTTGAGGGCCTGTTTCCCATGTCCTGGGTTCAGTCCCCAGTACCTCCTAAAACAAAAACAAAAACAAAAACAAAAACACCAGATGACCGGGCTTCACCCCAAAGTTTCTGATTTGGTAGGTCTGGGATGAGGCCTGGGAGTTTGCATGTTTAAAATTTCCCAGGTGATACCAATACAGTTGGCCTGGGGACCAGACTTTGAAAACTACGGCCTTGTGCAGGGTCTTTCAACCTCTACACTATTGACATTTTGGTCCAAATAATTCTAGGTTGTGGGGCCTGGCCTCTGAATTGTAGGGTGCTTAGCAGCCTCCCTGACCTCTACCCACTAGAAACCAGTAGCACCTCCCTCCCCCAGTTGGAGGGCCCAGACTTTCCCCAGACATTGCCAAATGTCTCCTGAGGACAAAAATGCTGCAAGAGGGAACTACAGCTGCCTTTAATCTTTCTGTCTTCTGCCTGGGAAACAAAAGCCCAGCTGTAGGCAGTCTGGGAGGCAAGGGGAGATGGGGCTTGAGAGTCTCACTATTCAATTGGATGACTCTTCTTAATTCTTTTGTTTTCAGTATTGTATCTCAGCAACCCACCCCTCTCCTAATTTTCAGTTGTAACTCTCCCTAAAGGTAAGTCTTTTCAGTGGAGGTAGAGGAGGACCAGTATCCTGGGGAGGGGTTTTGGGGTCTACCTCATCTTTATGTATTTTTAACCCATCCTCCAATTTGCAGCTTTGCCCTGAAGTTCTGCCTTCAGAGACTCCAACTAGCCCTACATTTTGAGTCTTTCTGAGGTCAGTAGTGCTAAGCAGCTTCCTCTCCAGCAGTTCCAGGCTCCATTGTTTCTTTTTTTTTTTTTTTTTTTTTTTTTATTGTGGGTAAAAATCAAATTTTTCACAATACATACCAATATTTGTAAAATGATATATAAATACATATGCATATATGTGCATTTGTTTACACAAATGTTATTCATTCATCTGTTTTCCAGATTCCAAAGGTTTGTGACATCTTTCATTTGTTGTTATCTACTCTCCCATTCTCTCTGTTCTTATAGCTTTATGCCTTTTTATGTATTTCTTTTCATTTTTGAGTATTACAAAGGAGAAAAAATAAGCAAGTGTTTAACCTGCTATGGATAACCAGAATTCCCTGCTACTTTTTTGAAACTAGGTTTTGGTCAGAGAAAGTGTAGAAAGGGCATAAAAAAGTATGTGAATTGGAGAGATAGCAGTCAATAGTTTTGGTTCAAGATGAAGAACAGAAATTTGGAGACACAAAGTACATTCTTTTAATATTTCATTTTTTGCCTAGAGCTTGATTATTTTACTCTGCTATTGTCTGTTCAATAAAACAACATTTGAAGCTACAAATATTTCAGCTCTGAAATAAAGAAACCCGTAAAGGAGACGTCTTTGAGAAAGACAATATTTATTAAAACTCTTTAAAATTTTCAAATATACACAGATGTTGAGTTTGATACCTCACAGAAAAACATACAGATTATGGGTCTTTATTTTACCTATAAAATCATAGCCATATAGTCTTACAGTTAGACTTGCTTTCTACTTCAAAATAACACTGGCATTAATCCAAGTTGCTAAAAGTGAGTTTGAAACCCATTGAAGAACTTGGAGATTTTTGTTGTTTTTGTTATTTATGGTTGTTATTAATATGCTCGTCAGTGGAGTCGCCTGGTCTTTCTCCCTTAGATGCAGTTGGCAGGGGTGGGTTATGTATAGGTCGTACTTGCTCATGTATAACTCCTTTTCTTATTGTCAAAAGAGGCCAACTGGTGACTTCAGGGGATCGGGTGGGATTTAGCCATAAGAAGTAACCAACAAGGATATTTAATTTAAATTCAATAATTAACACAATGACACCTGGAAATTCTTCGTGGATAAATATCTGGCTCTGGGAAAATCACTGTATCTCTCAGGAGTAAATCTCCCTCAATAGGAGAATTGTAAAATCACCACAGTGAAATGGACCACGTGCCATACGAATTAAATTTTGACATGGTATTTTATACTTTTGAGCTTTCTACAGGTATGTGAGCAAAAATGCCCTCCAGCTAATTCTAGGAATGAGCAGTGCTTTTTGAGTACTAGCACATTAAAAATTTTGGATAGCACATATCCATTAAATATAAATTAATATTTCCATTGCATTATGAGTTAGCTGAATTCCAATATATGGACACCAGAAGATCCCTACTGAAATGACATGGTATATCATGCTTTCAAGCTAACAAGTATTGAAATAATTCAGTGTTCTTGATTTTTACAGGAATAGCTGTTGACTTACATTGGCATCTTGAGAATGAACTAAGATGGAACGCCATTAGAAAATGTGTGCGGGGAATGCAGGGGTCACAGCCAGTTCATAGTGTTTCAGAAGAACACACACACACACACGTATACATATACAAACACACATGCACACTTTCTTCACCTTTATTAGTGAAGTTGTAGGAACAATCACACATAAAATACAGGATTGCCATATATCACCCCACCACCAACACCTTGCATTAGTATGGAACATCGATGATAGCACATATTTATAATAAAGTCCTTGGGAGAGCAGATGTAGCTCAAAAGGTTGAGCTCCTGCTTCCCATGTACAGGGTCCTGGGTTTGATCCCCCATACCTCCTAAAAACAAAACAAACAAACAGAAAAATCAACTTGGGGGAGCCAGTGTAACTCAGTGGTTCAGTGCCGGCTTCCTACATACAAGGTCCTGAGTTCAATCCCTGGCCCTGTTACCTCATACAAAACAAAAACAAAAACATGGTTTAATTTAGGATTCAATGTTTTGTGTAGTGTAGTTCCACGGATTAAAAAAAAAAAAATTATTCTGTTACCACATATATAATTTAAGATTTCTCCTTTTATTCATATTCAGATACATTTTCAGTGTTGTTAATTGTGTTCACAATGTTTTGCTACTATCCCCACCATCCATTACCAAAACATTCCGACCATTTCAAACGGTAATCCTGTGCATTAACGTCCCATTCCCTATCCCCACCCCATCCCCTGATAACTTATATCCTAGATTCTGACTCTATGAGTTTACTTATTCTAATGGTTTCAAATCAGTGAGATCATACAATATTTGTCCTTTTGTGCCTAGCTTATTTCACTCAATATGATGTCTTCAAGGTTCATCCATGTTGTTGCGTGCATCAGGATATCATTCTTTTTTATGACTGAATGATATTCCATTGTATGTATATACCACATTTTGTTTATCCATTCATCAGTTGATGGACACTTGGTTGCTTCCATATTTTGGCAATTGTGAATAATGCTGATATGAACATCAGTGTTCATAAATTGCAAATATCTGTTGGAGTCCTTACCTTCAGTTCTTTTGGGGATATAACTAGTAGTGGGATTACTGGATCATATGGTAGTTCTGTACTTAGTTTTCTGAGGTACCACCAACTGTCTTCAACAGTGGCTGCATCATTTTACATTGCAACCAGCAATGAATGAGTGTTCCTATTTCTCTGTATCCTCTCCAATACTTGTTGTTTTCCATTTTTTAAAAAATAGAAGATATTTTAATGGGTGTGAAATGGTGTCTCATTGTGGTTTCGATTTGCATTTTCCTGATGGCTAATTTTGTTGAGCATCTTTTCATGTGATTTCTGGCCATTTTTAAATTGGGTTGTTTTGTCGTTTTGTTATTAAGTTGAAGGATTGCTTTATATATACTGGATATTAATCTTTTATTGGATATGTGGTTTCCAAATAATTTCTCCCATTGAGTAGGTTGTCTTTATTTTCATGATAAAGTCCTTGAGCAACAAAAGTTGTTTTTTTTGTTGTTGTTGTTTTTTTGATGAGGTCTCTTTATCTATTTTTTTGTTGTTGTTGCTTGTGCTTTGGGTATAAAATCTAAGAAACCATTGACTAACAGAAGTTCCTGAAGATGCTTCCTTATGTTTTGTTTTAGGAATTTGATAATTCTAGATCTTATATTTAGGTCTTTGATACATTTTGAATTGATTTTTGTATATGGTGTGAGGCAGGGGTCCTCCTT
>JAQZBX010018651.1:0-34431 GCA_029593785.1 Cabassous unicinctus | reverse complement strand
ATTCATTGAAAGCACATAGGAATCCTAAATTTGTATGTACCTAATAATAGACTTCAAAATAAGCAAAACAAAAACCTATGAAATTGCAAGAAGAAACAAAGAAATCCACATTTATAGTCAGATATTTCAATACCTCCTAATCAATAATTGATAGAACAAGTTGACAGAAAATCAGTAAGCAGGTAGAACACTTGAACAATACATTGTTGAGGGAAATTAACCAAAATACATACCGTGTTCGTGGGTTGAAAGACTTGATATTTTCAAGTAACCTGTTCTCTCCTAATTGATCTATATATTTGTTTTAGTTTGCCAAAGGGGTGCCAATGCAAAGTACCAGAAATCTGTTGGCTTTTATAAAGGAGATTTATTTGGGGTAAAAACTTATAGTTCCAACGTCATGAAAAGTCTAATTCAAGGTACCATAAGAGGTGCTTTCTCACCAAAGTCAACTGCCACATATTGAAGCAAGATTTCAGGCTGTCTCTGCCTGGTCTCTACTTCCCCTCCATGCTTTCTTTCTGTGGCCCAGCTGCTCCTCTTTCTTCCCAATTTCAGCTGCAAGCTGGCATAAGTCTTTTCTCTTAGGGCTTCCTGTTATCAGTCTCGGCTGCTCTGCTCTCTTCTCAATTTTAGCTGCAAGTTATCAGGCAAATGACTCATCTCTCCCGGGGGCCTCCCCTTCTTTTTGTCACATGGCAGGATCAAAGATGGCAGCTCTCTCTTCTTGTGTCTCTCTGTCTATCCCTGTGAGTCTGTTAATATCAGACCCAGCAAGGGGGCAGGGACTCAACCTGAGGCACACCGTACTAATATAGTAAAAAAAGCCCTGAAACAATCTTAATGGCTAATCTAATCAAAGGCCCCTCAACTGAATTTAATGCAATCAAAGGGAATCACACCAAGACGAAGAGACTGGTTTACAAACATAATCTTTTCTTTTTGGGATTCATAAAAGAACTTCAAACTGTCACACAAATTGTGGTATAACCATACATTGGAATACTACTTGGGAATCCAAAGGAATGAACAATTGATGCATGCATTAACAGGGATGAACTTCAAAATAATTATGCTATATGAAAGAAGACAGACAAAAAAGTATATTATATATGAACACACTTATATATAATTCTAGAAGATACAAACTTATCTATTTTAACAGAAAGTAGATCAGTGTTGTCTATGGACAGTTGGAGGGCAGGGAGAGGAAAGTGGAAGAATTACAAAGGGGCACAAAGAAACTTTTGGTGCTAATGGATATATTAATTTTCTGGATTGTGATGATGGTTTCATGGTATGTATAAAAGTCAAAACTTTATTTTTATCTTGTATTTTATCTTGTATTTCTACTTGTTCTCTTTAAATACATTTTGAAGGTATTTTAAAACATATGTATAGTTTATCGTAGGTCAATTATACTCTAATTTTTTAAATTAAATTCCAAAGAATAAACTAACTAAAGATATAAAGAACTCTTCTTTAATAAAATAGAAAATGTAATTGACTGAAATTAAAGAAGACCAAAATAAATGAAGAGGTACACCATGTTTATGGACTAGGAGACTCAATATTATAATGATGTCAATTCTCCCCAAATTGATCTATAAATTCAATGCAATCCCAACCAAAATTGCAGCAACAAGTTGATGTAAAAATGTATATGTCTTTCATATTTTGTCATATGTATTCCTAGGTATTTTCTATTTGTTGACACTATTGTAACTGAAGTTTTACAACTGATTTTTGTATATTGATCTTACATACTGCAACCTTGCTGAACTCATTTATTAGTTCTAGTAGTAGCTTTTTTGTGAATTCCTTAAGGTTTCTGCATACATGATAAAATTAAACCCACAATGTGATTCTACTATATGCCTACAATAAGGGCTAAAATGAAAATGACAGGAAATAGGAACAGTTAGCAGGGATGAATAGTAGGAAATCTTATACAGTGCTCTTGGGGTGTAAGTTGGTACAACCAATTTGGAAAACAAAGATTAAACACACACCTACCTTATTGCCCAGCAATTCTACTCCTAGGTATATACTCAACAGAAATAAGTATATAGATTCACTAGTATACCTGTTTATGAGTGTTCATAGCAGCACTATTCAGCCATATTCTCAAAGTGGAAACAATACAAATATCCATTTATAATAGAAAGGATAACTAAATTGTGGCATATTCACACAATAATATACTATACAGCAGTGAATGAGTTATAAAGATATGAATTAATATGGATGAATCTTACAAATATTAAACAAGTTTCTAGTCACAATAGAGTACAGTATGACTCCACGTACATAAACTTCAAAAACATGCAAAAACAGCCCTATTGTGTTAGAAGTCCAGAGAGTGATACCCCCTTGGTTAGCTTAGTGACTGGAAAGAGCTAATTTTACAATTACATTCACTCTGTGAAAACTCAATGGGTCTTACGATTTATCCATTCAAATGCTCCTTACATTCCCAGGCATTGCTTGTGTCTGATGCCAGCAGCTGTACATCCCATAACCTCCATGGTAATTGACCTTTTATTACAAGGACAAAGAGCAAGAGATATAGAAGAAGCACCCATTTCTTTAGGACCTAAATGATTCAAGTCACAAGAGCAGATGCTTAGGGTTATGGGTCACAATTACCAGACCCCAAATGTTAGATGGCCTATGTGTTTTTTTATTAAATAATTTCCTGTTTCTGGCAAGCAGGGCTCTCTGAAACCATGGGGTCTCGCCCAGGTATAAAGTGGTTCATGTTAAAATGTAGATAGCCTTTGGCCATGGACTAAGGTTTTTGATTTTTTGATTGCCACAACTACTTTGATCCTTTGCTTCTAAATATTTCTCCTATTTTGAGGGGATTTTCCTTGAAAAATCCTATTTCTTTCCTATATTATCATCAGATTGTGTCTTTAGCAGGTTTCGTTTCCATGAAAAAAATAAGAGAAAAAAAAAAAAACTTGATCTCAAATAACTGTAGACCTGCATTAAACTCATTGACCTGTAGAGATTAGTTCTGATTAACTGTGCCTCATTTTAATGCTCCCTACGAGGTATAAGAATTTATAAAGGTCTTACCTGCGATCTTTTAGCAGCCTATGTTGATTCTTAAGTGCCAGATTCAGGACTCTAAAATGGAACAAATGCTCTAAAAGGGCAAGTTTGCTATTAATTGGATATGCTTTCAAATTGGGATTCCTTATATCAAGGGGGTAAATTCACTAGAGACTTGAGCATGGGGAATTTAACCTGAGGAGGAGAGCTAGATTCAGAGAGGTGTGTTACTAATTTTCACTTCCACAGGCAGGTGCTCACCCAGCTCATCAGAGGAGAGCATTGGGGGGCTTTGCTTTGTACTGTGTCAGTCAGCCAGCTGACACCATCCTGATTCAGCCCCCTCAGGGAAGAAACAGGCCTTTTAAAAGAAACTAGAAGCAGGTCTGTGTGCTTGACTGCAGCAAACTCTGAGGAATCTCCTGAGTAACCCAGAGACACCTGGGAGAACAACTGCCAGCATGAAAAAAAAAGGCTTAGAATAGGGTAGATGAAGAAATAAAGAGAAAAACAAAGAGGTGGGAATGAGAGATATCCTTATATCAAGGTATTTGATGGGCAACTATTCAGTTACTTCAAAGCAAAAGGGAGAAAGAACAACTCTATGAACCACATAGTTGTATATAGAATAAATTTAAAATCTTTTTAAAAATCAATTTACAAGGACTTAAAAAATCATGGGGAATTGAGAAAAAGTAAAAAAAAAAAAAAAAATCTTATCAAGCTAGTCTAATTTTCTTCCATAACTGCATAACAGAGCTGGTGAATCAATAGTTATAATTAGCCTGATTGTCCAATGAGGACTGAACATAGTAAAGATGCAAAACATATCATCTTTGTTAATGGCAAATGTCACTAAAATGGAGAGGGAAGGAAAACGACAAAGTTTAGCATATCTTGGGTATGCAAGAGGATTCTTGTAAGCAATGCTTGTGTCATCCTACAGGGGAAAGAAGAGGGCTATGTATCAACGTATCAAATTGAATTCCTCAAAGATACATTGCCTGCTTCTCTTTAGCATCTTTATTCATTGCTTAGATAAGGGTCAACTGTCAGACGTTTGTGTATGAATGGGAGAGATTTTCCATTTCATCTGTTATACCTGTTGTTGAAAATACATCTTCATTCCCTTTTCTCCCCCAAAGATTACATATTTCTTTGGTTAACCTTCAGTGAAGTATTATATTTTAGTAAAATATCTTGATTAAAATGTGGCAAGAAAAACTTAAGAGACTGAAAAAAAAAGGGAATGAAATTGTCAGAGCTAAATTTTGAATCTACCCTTTCCTCCTTATCTTCTCTGCAATTGCCTATAAGTCCAGCCCTGCATTACTTCTTGCTTGAATTCCCACAAAAACCTCAAATTACTTAGACAGACTTTTTATATTCTTCCAGACTTGCTCTTAGAGATGTTTCTAAACTATAAATTTGACAGCTACTTCGTAGCTCAAAACCATTCATTGCTTACGATCTCCTTTCCAAAGCACCTAGGCCCTTCACAATTTAGAGTCAATGTTTCTTTTTAACCTTTCCTCTCACCATCCTTTCCTCTGCCCACCACTATAGAGTACCCTTGACTTCATAGCTGCATCAATCTTCTTTCAGCTTCTCTGACTTTACTCCAATATTAGCCTGCTTATTTCATGTGTAGACATTACTCACTCATTGTTCCATAAAGGAAGTACTATAGAGCTTCTTTATTAGAAAAAAAAAAATTCCATTTCTTAAAGTTCCTGCACAACACTAAGAAAACATGTAATTAAAAGAAAATATAGACAACATGGTAACTGATTCTGTGCCCCTCTCCAACTAACAAAGTGCCCCAAAGCTTTACATATTGTACTTGGTTAAACAGTTTGGAAATGAGAAAATAGACATTCATTGGTTACTAGGCCAGGTTCTTCAGAGAAACAGAGCCAACAGGATGGATCAATAGGATTGGATCAAGGTGGATAGACAGATAGATAGATAGATAGATAGATATAAAGATATTTATTAGAAGGAATTGGCTTACAGGACCATGGGGACTGGCAAGTCCAAACTCAGAAGGACAGGCTACAAGATGGAAACTCTAATAATTCTCCAGGGGAAGCAGGCTGGCTGGAAATTCTGGGGAGAACCAATGCTGAGGTTGAGGCAGAAACTGTTTTTCTAACTTCCCTAATCTTCTGTTCTGGCTTTTAAAACTGCCAACTAATGGGATAAGGAGAGTCCTCACATCACTGAAGATTATTGTCTTCCTTGCTGCAAATACAGTTAACTCTTTATAGATGCAAATCGCATCTCTAAAACAACCCTCACAGTAACAAGCAGGCCAGTGCTTGACCCAACATCTGACCATCATAACTCAGTCAAGTTGACCCATGAAATAAACCATGACAGGCCCCAATGTTAGTTATAGTTTCCTAGTTATTATAAGCAACAAACCAATCCTGAGCTGTGATTAGAACTGGTGGTGACATGGGATTTACATTCTTTAAAAATAACTGAACCTGCTCTGAAAGCAACTGTAAATGTAGAGGTGAGGTTCATATTGTCAATCTCTGTGGATTGTAGGATTTTAGCAAGGAAAGTATCTGTGTGTTTTTATATTTCTGATTCAAACAGAGATGATGAATATCATAAAATGAAGACACATTTCCCTTCAGAACATTCAAGCAGCTGTGTTCAGTGAGGGTTTATTGTTGTGATAATAATAGAAACAGTGAGAAAAATGGAAAGACCAACAGAATTAGATCAAGGAAAATATTTGACCTTTAGCTTTTTCCCAATTTAATATTTGTAGTTTTGATTATTCTCCAGTGACCAGAGTGACTATGATACATTTGAATTGAGACTGCTGCATTGATATGTAGTGGTCACTGAGGGAATAGTCCCGCAATCAGCCCCTGTGCCTTCAGTTACCATGGCGCTTACACTTGAAAAAGCGGGTGGGGTGTATCTTTTGCTACTTGCTAATTCAAGGGTGGGGTTGTAAACATTAAATCTACTATGTAAAACAAACACTAATTTTGGCTTCAAAATAAACTCTCACTAAACCACAATTTTCTTTGCAAGCATTTTTCTATTTGTGTGTTGCTTTAATAATATCTGAAAAGTAGATTTATTCATATAATATACCTAATTATGGATCCTGTGTTTATCATGTAATATTGTATAGTATGTAATTTTTTAATGTTTTACATAAACTTTGAAATTTGAATTTCAAAAATAATAGTTAACAATTTCATGGTATAACAATTATTATCTAAATATTTGATATATATTGACGAGTTGATCCTTACAAAAATCCTCTGGCTTTCAGGCAGATACTATTACTATCCAATTTTGCAGATTAAGAGAAACATGAAGCTCTTGTTTTTGAAGTGGTTGCATGACTTGCCTACCTTCACATAGCAAGTAATGGTCAGAGTAAGGCTACAAACCCAGGTACTCTAGCTCCAGAGTCTGCACTTTCACCCCTAAACTATTCTGTTCCTCCTAGCTACACTGGGTTCCATGAAAGATTTCTGCCAGAGTTTTTCTAAATAGCACTCTATAATTAGATATATAGGTTGCTTTCCAGATTTGCCATCCATGCCAAAAGCATTTAGGGACTTTTCAGAAGTCACCTCAACACAAAATTATTTTTTACTTAGTAAGATACAATGTGGGAAGTGGATATGGCTCAAGTGATTGGGCTCCCACCTACCATATAGGAGGTCCAGGGTTCAACTCCCGGGGCCTCCTGGTGAAGGCAAGCTGGCCCATGCGGCAAGCTAGCCCGAGCAGAGAGATGGCCCACACAGAGTGCTGGCACACATGGAGAACTGGCACAGCAAGATGATGCAACAAAAAGAGACACAGAGAAGAGACAATAAGAAATGCAGCAGATCTGGGAGCTGAGGTGGCGCAAGAGATTAAGCACCTCTCTCACACTCTGGAAGGTCCCAGGATGGGTTCCCGGTACCGCCTAAAGAGAAGACAAGCAGACACAGAAGAACACACAGCAAATGGACACAAAGAGTGTGTGTGTGGGGGGGAGCAAAATAAATAAATAACCCCCTGAAAAAAAAGATATAATGTAATCTGAATTTGTATTTGACTACCAGAAGAAATCATTTCCTGCTAATTAATTTTAAAATAATCTAATTTTTAAAAATAATCAGAGATTTGTAGAACATAGTATGAAATCTTAAAGCCAGGTACGCCCCAAAATGTCCTTTTCTTCCTACATTTTCTGTTACTTTGTACATGCTGTAACAAAAACATATAAAACTGCAGCCACCACAGGGTTAATACTTTTTTCAAGTTTGTTTTGCATTCTCATTCTAGTTCAAATAGTCTATTTTTCTAACTCTACATGAATTAAACCTTAATCTAAGCTAATTCTATAATCACAGGTATCTCCTACAAAAATATTTTGAGCATCTTCTTTTTAATGGTCTACATAGGCATCTAAACACACTAGGAAAAAATTACTCAAAAGGACCTTTTGAAATACTATAGGGGATTACCTCCTCCATAGGATCCACCTATGACATTTTGCCCTCCTACGTATTAGATAGGTCTCCAATATGAAAGTAAACACAGTTACAAAAGTAAACATCTGGTTTCCATGTAAAGAAAATGGAAATGATTTTTAAAGGTCAATTACTGAGGAATAATTTTTCTATTACTCATCTAGAATTTTTATACAAACTTGATAAGTACAGCCACACATTTAAGCAAATAATTTGAAAAATATAGTTCAAGAAATGTATTTGGAAACAGTGAACTAAATTCTCCCAACTATGGGCAAAAATGATTATCTATCACTGAATGAAAGGAATAGAGCTATTCTCTTCACCTGTTCTAAGTATTTCTAAGCTTCTATAAATGCCCTGTCCTTTCTGTGGTATAAGTACATGATTCCCAGTCTTTTGTATTTCATGGACCAGTTAATTTCAAAAATAAATTAGAGGTACTGACATAGCATTGTCAAATTCTTATGAAAATGTAAGATTGGTATAAATAAAAATTCTCTTCACTATCACCATAAAAATTCAAAAAGAGCATAATTTCCAAATCCCAGTGTTTCCCAAGAAAGGGCAGTTGACAACTATACAATGTCCTTGCTTTTTCACATTTCACCATAAATACCATTACAGACAGACAAATGCATTCATGGAGTAGCGTTCAGGAACCACTGGACTAAGCTATTTTGGACAGACAGTTATTAAAGTATCATGCCTTTGAGTTTTTGCTTTTGAGGAGCTCTGAGTGATTATACAAAAAGTCTCAAAGCACTGCTGAAAGAAGATACATTTCCACCTGAGGATCCAAAAAGTAATTGATTTATTTTTCAGTGACATAGATGTTAAATGGCTGTTCTTTACTGCAGTTCTCAGAGAAAGTTCATGATACCAGAGAAAATGTGGCTGGCAAGGACCATGGCCACAAGGCAAGGAGTACTATGCTTTGTTGCAGAAGCAGGGAGCTACAGAATCACACAGCCACTTGCATACCTAGGAGGTCAGGCTTTCTGCGTTTTGCAGTGCTCAAGTTGTAGGAGGAAAGCAAAATACTCAGCAGAAATCAATGGCTCAAGGACTCTGTTTAAAAACTGCACCTCAACAACTACGTAATGTGATAGGAAGAGAACTAAAACACATTTCTGCAATTATCAATGAGATCTGAAGTTAGTAAGAGCCCATCTCAGAGGGTCACTTTGGAAGAGAAAGCAAACTTTACTAGAAAGTGAATTCTTAACAGTAGATAAAAATTGCTACCATTTCCTAATAAGGACCTGAAACTACTCTCAGAAGACCTTCATAAGTTCTTGCACAGCAAAGTATACAAAGCTCTTCTTCATTTAGAGTTCTGTCTTCCTCAATGAGTTTTTAATAGCTTTATTCATCTCCAATTAAAAGACCTTTTCTAAGAATTCTTGCAGATCAATACCCACAAATGGTGGACTGTCTATTGCATTTAACAATCTCCCACGGAAATCAGATAAAACCTGATAGATCACATCCACTTTTAAAATTCTAACTTTAGTTTTCACCATAAAAAGTTTTGATGCCCTACTTTTGTGTGGATGTGCTATGAATAATATAAAATCATGCTGACCGATGTGGCTCAGTCGTTGAATGCTGGCTTCTCACATAAACAGTCCTGGGTTCAATTCCCAGGCCCGGTATCTCAAAAAGAAAAAAGGAAAAAACAAGAGGAAAAGACTTGAATAGACATTTGTCCAAGGAAACACAAATGGCAAAATAAAAACAAAAACAAAAGCAAAAAACAACACATGAAAAACTGTTCAACATCGCTAGTGATTAGGGAAATGCAAATCAAAGCTACAATGAGATATCATTGAGATATTCTGTCACACCTATTAGAATTACCAGTAATAAAAGACAGAAAACTACAAGTGTTGGAGAGGATGTGGAGAAATAGGAATGCTTATTCACTGCTGGTGAGAATGTAGAATGGTCCAGTCACTCTGGAGGACTGTTTGGCAGTTCCTAAGGAAGTTGAATATAGATGTGCCATTTGACTCGACAATACCACTACTAAGTATATACCCAGCAGAGCTGAGAGCAGTGACATAAACAGACATCTGCATGCTGCTGTTCATAGTGATGTTATTCACAATTGTCAAAAGATGGAAACAACTCAGGTGTCCATCAACCAATGAACGGATAAACACATTGCGGTGTATACACACAATGGAATATTATACAGCTGTAAGAAGAAATGAAGTTGTGAAGCATATGACAACATATGGAGGACATTATGTTGAGTGAAGCAAGCCAGACACAAAAGGACAAATACTGCATGATTGTGCTATTCTAAACTAAATATATTGTGTAAACTCATGGAGTTAATAACTAGAATATAGGTCAAAAGAGAATAGAATGAGGTTAGAGAATGGAAAGCTAGGGTTAATCTGTGCAGAATTGGTTAAAAAGTTGTTCACAAGTCATTGGAAATGAATAGAAATGGTGAAAGCACATTAGAGTGTTTGTGACTAGCAGGGCTGACATATGGGTATGACAGTGATTGAAAGGGAAAGTCTAAGGTCATGTATATTACTAGAAGGAAAGCTAAGAAATATAACATAGGACTGTACAGAATAGCAAAACCTCATGTGAAATATGAGTATGGATAATACTGCATGTATAAGAATGTTTTTCTTTGAAACAGAACAAATGCATGTTAATGTTACAAGATGCTAACATCAGGCAAAAATACAACCAAAGCAAAACAGGGACAGTAGTGTATAGTAATATATTAATAATCTTCCATTAAAGGGGAAAAAAAGGAAACATACTAAGTGAAAGAAACTAGACAAAACATACTACATATTGTTTGACTCCATCTATACAAAATATAAATACAATTAAATTAGAGGAATAGAAACAGAATAGCAGCTATATATGGCAGGGGAAGAATAGAAAGAATGGGCAGTGATTATTAAAGAGTAGGGTTTTTTTGTTTTATGTTTATTATTATTATTGGAGTAATGAAAATGGTCTAATATTGATTGAAGTGATGAATGCACAACTCTGTGATTAGACCAAATACCATTGATTGTACACTTTGGATGGATTGTATGCTCAATGATTATGAATCAATAAAGTTTATTTTAAAATAAAAAGAAATCATGCTGACCATTTTCAATTTAAATTCATGCCCACAAATCTTAATTTTGCCTAGAAATAATATTATGCATAACTAATCTATTCACTCTCCTAACATAGATGCCTGTCTCATGACTTCTCCTTTCTCTTCATACCTCATATATCTCCTTACATACCCTGTATCACAATCATGATCTTGCTTCCAACTTCACTGAGAAAATTGAAGCAATCAGAAAAGAACTTCTGCCAGCTCCCACCACCACATCTACCCATTCCTTAGTATTTGTCATCATATTTTCTGCCTTCCTGCCTGATACTCTAGGTGTCCAACTCCATTCCAGAAGAGCCCATCACCTTTTATCTAGTTAAGGATATTGCTTCAACCATTAGTTCCTTTCTCTACTACATTATCATTTCTTCTCTACTGGATTATTCCTATCAGCATAATACTTTCTTCATTTGGGTGCAAACACATTACATTCTCTTGATTTTTCTAATGTTCTAGATTCTTTTTCTTATTCTTCTTTACTTGTCCTTCCTCTTTTTTTCCCAACCTTTATACAAGTTGAGGTGGCCCAAGCCTCATTCTATGAAGGGAGCAGAACTTTTGTCTTTCCCTATCTATACTCACATCTTTTGTTGTATCATCCAGTCTCATATGTAAAATACCATCTGTATGCTAACAAATTACCTTGTAAACCCAGAGCAGTACCCAAAACTCCAGACTGAGAAATCCAAATATCTTTCCAACATCTCCATTTACATGTTTTATAAACATTTAAAAATCAATGTTAGGATCTTTAGATCAAATACACATTTAAATACAAATTTAACTTGGTGTTCTGCATTTTCACTTACTAATCTGGCAACCCTACAACATATTCAAAGCTGAATTTCTGTTCCACCCCAAGATCTTTCATATTCTGTTGATGTTAATTGATCTTACATCACATAGGCCAGAAACCTTGGAGCCATCCTTGATTTCTCTCTACCTCCAATCCAAATTTTCTTTGTTCTACCTCCATAATATATGCAGATGAAACTTTGATCAAGATGATGAAGTGAGACAATTAAGGGGTCCATCCCCTCAACAGAAGCTTTGAACAACCAGCCAAAAATGGCAGAAACATCTTTTTTAAAGCTCCAAAAATAGTTAAAAGACTGCAGTGACAGGCCAATTGCTGAATCAAGAAAAATGTTATTTATTTTATTTATTTATTTATTTATTTTTACCAGGAGGTCCCAGGGATCGAACCCGGGTCCTTCCATATGGTAGATGGATGCTCAACCACTTGAGCCACATCCGCTTCCAAAAATGTTATTTAAAAGTGGTAGAATCTCAGTTTCTCACGGGTCCTGGTTGGCCCTTCCTCCACTCTTAACCAGTTTAGCATGGAGCCAGTGCAGATCTCTGGGTCCCAGTTCCAGAGGGAGCAGAGTGTTCCTCATGAACATCCTGGGAGCATGTATGCCTGGCCCAAACAGTCTGGTGGCAGCCTCAGAGATTTGTTTTTGCAGAACCTGCCCTCTATGTGGAATGCAGCCCAAGGAACTCTCCTACAGAATGCTTTGGTAGAGCAGTCAAGTCACGCTGCCTGGGACAAGGGATTGCTGGCTGTGGGACATATAGTACATTGCCAAGGACCATGAAGAACCTGTGTCATAGGGAAGAGGCAATACTCAGAACCATGTAATTGGGGGAATTCCTAGGGCTACATATGCATGGCCAAGGCAAGACATATATGTAGAAAGGATCAAAGAGGACTCTGAGCTCTGGCCTGGAGCTATTCTCTAAACTTATTGTATGGCTAAGCCCTGAAGGAGAGCACTTGCACAGATCAATCTGTAAAGATGAGAAAGGTATTTTCTTCTTTTTTTTTCTTCTTATTTGTCGTCTTCTCTTCTTCTTCTTCTTCTTCTTCTTCTTCTTCTTCTTCTTCTTCTTCTTCTTCTTCTTCTTCCTCTTCCTCTTCCTCTTCCTCTTCCTCTTCCTCTTCCTCTTGTTCTTCTTTTTTGTTAGTTTCTAACAACCAAGGAAAACTCTGTCACAACACCAGCTGGATATAAGCTTAAGGAAGAGACACCTCAGAGTCTGAATCCAGGAATAACATACTAAAATATCAAGTGTTTATGAGCTTTCCTTGTCACATGTAATTTGTGACAAGAACTACACAAAGGTGGAGAAACAGAGGCATATAGGAACATAGTTTGTGCATCTTATTGAAGTTAAGTTGATATCAAAGCAAATGAGATTGTTACAGATTTAGAATGTTAAATGTATGCCCTATAGTAACTATGAAGAAAATACCAGAGAATATTCAAGCTAACAGAAACAGAATTTACAGTACAAGTTGCCAGGGGTAGGGGATGGGGGAATGAGGAGTTAATACATAATGGGTGTAGGGTTTCTGGTAAATTTTAGTAATGGAGGATGGTGAACGTAAATATTTTAAATGTGATTAATCCCAGTGAATGGTATGCTTGGGAGTGGCTGAAATGGAAAAGTTTGTGATGTATATATGTTCCTATATTTTAAAAAATTTAAAAAGAGAAGGAAAGAAAGAAAGAGAGAGATGATCCTGTATGGGATCTTAGCAAGGAAGGAGAAAAGGAGAAAAAGGACTTTATTGGGGCATATGAAAAATCTGTAATATAGACTGTAAGCTCTATATCTATCTTGAATGTCTTGAACTTTATAACTGCACTTAAGATGGTTACATAAGTGAATATCCTTGTTCTTAGGAGATGAACATGGCAGTATTAAGTGTTCAAGGAGGGAGTGGATATGGCTCCAGCAGTAGGGCATCCGCTGCCCACTTGGAAAGTCCTGGGTTTGGTTTTCGGTGCCTCCTAAAGAAGATGGGCAAGACAGCGAGCTGACATGAAGGGCTGGCACAGTGAACTGATGCACCGAGATGATGCAATGAAATGATGCAATGACGAGACACAATGAGGAGACACAAAGAGAGACACAACAAGCAGGGAGCAGATGTGGCTCAAGCAATTGGATGCCTCCCTCCCACGTGGGAGGTCCTGGGTTTGGTTCCCAGTGCCTCCTAAAATAAGATGAACATACACAGAGAGTACACAATGAATAGGCACAGAGAGAAGACAGCGAGCACAAACAACGAGGGGTGGGGAGAAATAAAAATAAATAAACCTTTTTTGAAAAAGTGTTCAAGGAGGATATATACAACCTACACTTAAGTGTTCAGAAAACAGATTGATAAACAGAAAGATAAATGATAGATTAGATAGATAGATAGATAGATAGATAGATAGATAGATAGATAGATAGATGGGTAGATATGGCAAATGTGTCAAAATGTTAAATTTGGTGGATCTGATCATCTTGGGGTTGGGTTATGATGGAGTTCTCCATATAACTACTTCTCATGTCCTGCTGTTAAACTCCTAGGCCAAACCACCATTATCGTTCCCCCAAATCACAGCAATTGACTCCTAATCAAGTCCCCTTTAATGGGTCCTTGTCCCCTTACAGTTTATTCTTAACATAGCAGCCTGAGTGATCCTCATAAAACTTAAATTTCATCATGTCATTCACAGCTCATGCTTGGACCATAAGTCCTTCCCTGCCTTTACCTCTCTGAACTCATTTCCTCCAAATCTCCTCTCCTCTGGCATTGTTTATTCTGCTCCTTAAACTCTTTAGACAAGCCCCTGCCTTAGGTCCTTTGCACCAGCTGTTCCTTCTGCCTGGAGTATTCTTTCCTCAAATATCTGCAGCACAAACTTCCTTACTTCCATTAAGTCTTCGTTTTAATACCATCTTCTCATTGAGGCCAAATGGATATTCTATTTAAAATGCAACTCATTCCTGCCTCACCATTTCTAATCTCTTTTCTCTGTTCTCTTTTTTATACCACTTACCTTTAAAAATCCTTCTTAATTAGGTTTACTGTGTGTTGTCAGTCTCCCTCTATTAGAATGTAAGCTTCACAAAGACAGAGATTTTCTTCTCTGTATTGGGTTCATTGAGTCTCCTAAGTGCCTAGAAGAGTGTCTGGCACATGATGGTGACTAACAAGTATTTGAGGAATGACTCAGAGGTAAGGAGGTCACATTGCTAGGGCAATTTTCAGGAAATCTGTTGGAAATTCCATTTCCTCTTCATCTTCCTGGAGAGCACAGCCTAAGGGAAAGAAAGATAAAGATACAAAACTTTCTATTTATTTACTGATATACTATGAAACACAAAACAACTTTTAAAAGCCAAGCATTTGAACAAAGAATAAAATAGGCAATGGAAGGACCTTCTTCTCAACATCGCCACTAAACACAGCTAGGCCTGCCTTTCTAGATATAAAAAACAGTAACAGGAAGCTACATCTAGCAGAAGTAGTACAGAATCAACATGAGGATTTTGAGCATTTCCCTATACAAAATACTTCCATCTGATTCTCCTTTAACTTAAAGTATATTAAATTGAGTACATTTGAAACCAGCTTTATTTTAAGGCCATTTCCCCCACATATGCTTGCAATGTGCATTTTCCTTAAAATAAGGACATTTGATTGAAAAAAAATCTAACATAATTTGAAAACTTAGATTGAATCTATGCACATAGCTCAGATAATGTCCATAAATCAGCTAATATATATCAACAATTAATGTTAGTAGATTATAGATCTTCTGATTCTTTTGTTCTTAACCCAATAAAATATTTATTCAACAGATGACTACTGGCATTGTTAGAAGGCAGCAATGCATGGAAACCATGTTTGCTTAGCCTAGCAAAATAATAAATCGTTCTGTGTTTATCCTTTTGTTTCTAAGGCCAACTGTTGACTTTATTTAATACCCTCTTAACATGCTAATAGCTCCTAATGGTCACATCAGCCATCAGTTAAACAAACCATTAGGTTGAGAAAAGAAATTTCAGTAAAGGCAATTCACTAATTTGTTGATTGTTAATGGACATTAGCCCATTCAGGACCTTAGCCTAGACATATAGTTTAACTCAAAATCTATTATAGCAGTTTCTCTGTACATAGCAAAGAGGCTAATTCAGCATTCTAAATACGTCTATTTCCAGAAGACATGCTACCTAGATTTTTTATGCAAATTAGATGCTTTCAGTCTGCAACGTAGACTTAAAGAGAAGAACCTGCCAAAAATAAATTGACTTTCAAATTATTTAATTTTCACACTGTTTATGCTTAAGGATAAATACACAACGGTCTTCTTAATCTCCTTCTCAAATTTTTAAGGCACTGGTGCTGATATTTTTTGTCTTAGAATTAGTCATTTCTGTTTCAGATTCAAAGTATCCTTTTATATAATCAAAACACCACATTATTATGCCAGAGTAATGAAAGTCAAAGATATTTTAGTAAAATGAGATTTAGCTGTTCACTTCATCCTTGCCTTTCCTAACAAGAGTTGAAATTTCTGAAACTCTTTTTTGTGTTATGGTGTACTTTTCAACTAATTAAATTATTAGTTTTAAAGTAGAAAAGGGATTTGATGACTGTTTCCAGAAAATTAACTGAAAATCTTATATTTAAGGACATAGTGAAAAATTTATGCACAGTTCCTTAATCTTAAATAGTAAGTTCTCTATTTCTTTCCTTAGTTGAATTCTTTTTCTTGTGATAATTCCAGGACATTATAATGTTACCCAAAGTCTCTTGACTTCAGTATAAACTCAATAATATATTGGCAGACACCAAAGCACACATATTACTGTAGAAAATCATTTAATTGTACTCATATTTTACGCAGATGCCATTTGCATTATCCAGTAACAAGGTAACTAGCACAAAATTAGATTTGGCATGTGGTATGAACGCCAAACTCGAAACTGGAGTTCAAGAGTGAAATCTTGAATGGACAGGATATTTTTTCCACTTGTCTACAAAAATAAGCTTCTTGAACAGTAGCTGAGGTGAGAATGAAGCCTCCTGGCATTTGAGGGGTATTATCACTATACCCTATCATAATTTGTCCTTTTAAATAAAATTTCATGGTGAAGAGGTTTTAGGTGATAAAACAACAAAAGATTTAGGGATCAAGTTTCTCTTTGAAATTTGAAGAAATATCTTATGGGCGTGCAGTGTTCTCACAACAAAGAAACATGAGCACCAGAGTAATTCTCTTTCGGGAATGCCATTTAATCATTTAATTATCTCAAAATGCAGAAACTACACATTCTGGTCATACAATCACTTAATTATCATGGTTGGCCCTTATTATAGCTTACATGTACACATTTTTGACACCATAATTAAATGTAGTGGAAAATATGTTAATGCATTTTATATAAATCTCCAAATTTATGATATAAACTAAATACAGTGTCAATGCTTTTTGTTTTTTTAATCCCTAGAAAAATCCCTGTATATCACTGGATAGCAACCTCTATATTTAGGTATTAAACTGGTAATGCTTTTCCTAAAAATTCCTTAGAGATTTAATTTATTGATTGATTGATTTGAGTCAGTATACTGTACATTAATTGTACATTGCTGTTATTTTGTGTACCATGTCATATTTTAACATATGTTGCAACTTTATATAATATAAAAATATATACACATATATATGTTTTAATATAAATATATAATTTTTCAACACAATTTATTTTAAAAATTGTCACTATTTCACAATCTTGGAATGTAATAAATAACCTACATTTTCAATAACCTTAAATAATCAAACTCATCATCTAAGTTACTCAAGAATTCAGTTCAATAAACATTGGTTTAAAATGTGGGCCTTGTAGGGTTGTTGTGAGAATTTAAAAAGATACATGCATGTTTGGTGTAATGTTGACACTGACTAAATTTTAGGTAACTCTCTGGATATAAAGATTGAACCTAGCTGGTGGAGAGTTTGGAGTGGGGGAGAATGATTATGGCATATTTTGGAAGGGAATGAGAAATTTTCTAACAATTAATAATAATAATAATAATAACTAAAAGTTTTCAAAGTGGATGCATTATTTCCATCCCACTTTTTATCCCTTATGTGAGCTAACTCTTGGCTGAAAAGCAACTGATTCTCACATCCATCTCAGCGACTGCCATATTCTTTAATCCAAAATTCACCCAAGGCAGGAGCCAATACATCCACTTACAAAGGTATATCTATTCTCATCCCTTTCATATGGGCCTAGTATAGCTATTTCTCATTCCAGTTTCTTCTCTCTGGCCTCCCTTCCAGGAATGCCTACTTAGCCTTGTAACAATCCTAGAGTCACAAAAGATCACATTATGGGAACAAAGATGTGAGTGGGGCTGGATATTCACTTCAACACAAAACGCCTCTGGGTGAAAGCTGAGAGAAATTAGCACCATTAATGAAATAAAACAAAGAAATTATATGAAAGTAGAACCAGAACAGAGTTCATTATAGAAAACCAGAACCAAAATCTATATACAAAATCAGAACCAGATTCAATGTATATATACTACCCAAAACCAGTGTCTGGAAACATGCATTGGCCAGGAAAAAAAAATGGTTCTGTTTATAAACCAACTTGAAGTATAATCATCTCTGTAGACAGTCACACTTTTATAATACTATTACTCTTATCTTACGCTGTCTCTCATTCTGCCTAAGAATTATGGTCATGCTTAACTTGTTATTCTACTCACAAAGACACCAGCTGGGAACATAGGTCTCATTTTTCATTCCACAATTACTAGTGAACTAATAAGTTGCCAACTGTAGTTTTTCTCCCATCATTCATTAAGAGTCACCATCTTGATCTATCAAGTCATGGAGTAGTTCAACTGAATAATTTGGAACTATTATTGAACTTATTGCGCTTAAATTGCCTCCCTTTCTACAAAACAAATATTTTTAGCCAAGAGATATTTTACCTGATCAGTATGTGAGCTTAAATCTGATAAATTAGTTAAGATGCTGAGATCAATTGTAAATTGTAAATATAAAAACTGGGAGAAAAAAAATGGCAATGACTTAGAGGAAACTAAATCCAGCAGCTGTTACATATCCAGCCCTAAAATCATATCAACTGGTCTTGTATTTACCATAATTCCAATCATAACACCTTTGTCCCAAGCAATGGGAGACAATCTCATAACCCAATCCTTCTTTATAAAGGAAGAATTTTTAATAATTTCAAAAGCATGTATTCTTTTCTTAATATTGTCCCATTGTTTCTGGTTATGCACTTTGGGCCTTGCTTATATGACAGTTTCCCACTCAGCCTTAAACTGGCTGCTGCTTGGCATATCTTTCCACAATTGTCCATAAGTGTTTAAGCAATCCTCTTGTATACCTATGGCCTTGTGACTATGTTTTTTTATATTCTTCAATGGAGTTTTACTTTATGACCATTATTTTCTGCTGACCCTCTCTAAATGTCCTCCCTTGTTTCATTTCATTCATTTATTCAATCAACAAGTGTAATTGAGCATCTATTATATGTCAGCACTGTTCAAGGTCATAGGAAATCAGCAGTGAGTTAAGACATTGGAGGGAGTATGACAAGCAGAGATGATCATTTTGAATAATTTCTGGTGCAGAAGAGAACTGACTCCAACTTTTCATGCTTTAAGTTTCTCCATGGAGCTTTGATATACTATTACCTATCTCACAAGGAGCTTCCAGGGAACAAGTCACTCAGAATATTTCCTAATTTGGTTAAAGAACTCTTGTAAACTCTTTACAATTTTGCAACTTTATTCTATTAGGAATTGTGTAATGATTAATGGAAAGAAAATGTCATTATAATGTTACTTCTTCCTTTTGCATGTACAAAAAATAGGAATTACTCAAGTATTATCTTTTTATTGTTAATTTGTTTATCAAATTGTTTTTCCTATTAACTATAAAATGAAAACATGTTTCACACTTACAATACAAACCTAAGCAGGCATGTTACTTTAAAACATCCAAACCCAAAAAGAAAGAAAGTGGGTCATTTTATTCATCAATAGAAATATAAGAGAACTCATACAATGGAAATACAGGAAAGTGAACATTTTCTGTAAAGCAAGTTTTAAAAATTTTCATTATATATTTAATTGAAAATTTTGTATAAAATTTCAGAATTCTTTCTTTGCTTACAAATTAGAAGCTCTGATCTGGTAATACAGGACAAGATTTCCCGTAAGGAAACATTCAGCAGCATCTGAGTGATGGCCTCTCCTCTGGGTGGAGTATGCAGTTTCCTGATGACCACACCCTCACCACTCCCCATTGCCATGCACCTAACCCTGTTTTTCTCCCTGCTATTACCTGCCTAAGCCCATGGGTATTTGGGTTTGTGGACCATGACAGTTCTTATACTTCATAGCATATCTGAGCTGAGGCAACATTTTATAAAGGACATTTTTGTAAAGCAAGCATTCATTGCAAAAGATGGAATGCTATAAAAATGCATGTGCTAAAGGTCATTGGACTTTACTAGATTGTCCTTGGGCAATGGTAGAATGTATCCATTCTCATAATGAATTCTCAGAGAATCTGCTGTCAGCTCAGATTCAGGTAAACAGAATGAAATGGTTTGGTTTGATTTAACATGATATTTGGATCAGCAAGGGACACAGAAGTCTTCAGCTTGAAGACTTTTATGAGCTTCACAAGCTTTGTAAAGTATGGATCATAAGCCAAACACAAAGCCTTCTACATAGAATACCATACCCTCAGTAAATAATTTTTGAATAAATGGATAAATGGCTAGATAAATTAACTTATCAACAAATAACAAAAATGGTGAATTAACTTATCAACAAATAACAAAAAAGGTGAAGTCCTTTCAAAGGTTTCATTACGCCCAAGTCCCTACTGGTTGTCAATTACCATAAGAATTACGTTGAAGTCCTAGCTGAACATTTCTATTTTGTTGAATAGAAATTGATATTCCACTTATGTATTAACTTCTATATATCTTCTTTCATATTGACATCTTAGTTCTTCTCAGTTAATCCTTCTTTATTGTCTTTAGAAGGCCTTGAGCTAGAAAAAGCCATCTGGAGAAAGTCCATAAACTTGGACCCACCCCCCCACCCCCTTTGGCATTTACCAACATTATTCTGGAGTACTGGTTGGCAAACCAATTAAACAGCAACTTTTATTATGTGTTCTTAATCTGGGCCTATTCCCATTTGGGTGTAATAAGTATTTCAGGTACACTATAGGCAACCACACTATGATATTAATGGTGAATAGAAGTATATAGAACAAAAATAGACGTTTTTGTAGACTGTAGAATGCCAGAGTTTGAAGGACCTGGGGTCAGACTTTGTCTTCTCCAATAGTTCTCAGCTGACGGCACTGAAATCTCCCACCTCGTATCCACCCACATCCAATTTCTTGGCTGCTTTGGAAAGGAAAAGTGAATCTTGAGTATCTAGAGTGAGATGGAATTCCCCACCTCAACCCTGCCCCCACAATGCAATACTGCTTTAACCTAGCTTACCTGAAACTAGACTTTCCTCCTGTGTTGGAAGTGCCCTCTCAAGTGCTTCACTTAAGTGATGTCCTGGAACTTTTTCTCCTCTCTCAACCCATTGAAGTTTTGCATTTGAATTGATTGTCAAAACCACATCAGGCCTGATGCTAAATACAGCTTGCAGCTAAGATTCCCACTGTTGTGACCCAGCAGTAAATACTGAACCTCCTCTGGGTATGGTGTCTCCTTGAACAATTCTGATTGTGCATAGACCATTCGAATAGTTTGCTGTTTTCTGCTGCTGTAGTCAGCAATAGATATTAGGCCATTTCCCTTCACTCTATTTCACCTTGTCTGATTTAGGATACCTTAGAACTAAATCCAAGGAATTCTAATAAGAAGGATCTGAATGCTCATACTTTGAAACATCCCTGCTGTTCCAAACTCATAGCAATGAGAGATAACTGAAAAATAGGGGAAAAAAATCAAATATCATCAGGAACAAAACACAAAACAAACTGAAGCAAAACAAAAATACACGTAGTAAATGGTGAGAGGGGCTGAAGCCATGGCCTGCTATGTTCTGAGTCACAGGCATAGGAGGCCTGGTGTTTGGCTGCTTCAGGGAAGAAAGAAACTAAAATTGATCCCCATGAGTCAGATCCAGCTTCATGAAACCAGGAACTGGATTGGACTGGAGCTCTCCATACATGAAGGAACAATGAAGAACCAGCTTCCTGACACTTCATAGACTGTGGTTAATCTGAAGCTGCAATTTTGGGAGGCAGGAGGATACAGACCAAAGTAGAGACTAGAAAGTGACCCAAGCCACCTGCTGGTTTAGTCACTAGCTTGGAGATACAGCCAACATTGGTGAGGTGCAGTAACCCTGAAATGTCACACATTTCTGAATTAAAGGCTCACACTTTCCCACTGTCTGGAATCCTCTTCTCCCCATCTCTGTAGACCCAAGTTCTTCGCATCTTCAAATCTCAGCTCAAATGTTTTTCTCTCCATGAAATGCTCACACGATTTTTCTACCAGTCAAAAGTAGGATGCACTCCCAGCAGTTTTGATATGTGCGTCTTTTGGAAGCTAATTTCTAAGTATGTGCTGCACTGTACATAGAACTCAGGGTGAATCCTGTTTCAGCCACTCACCTGCAAGGTGATATAGATAGCAAACTAATCTCTCTGAGTCTCAGTCTGCTTAAGTGTGAAAACTGCATTGCTGGGAGAGTTAGCAATAATAAACCTTAAAGGGTGTGGACTATCATTATTAGGTTTTCTATACATCTTTCACACTAGAATATAAATTCCTTGAGGGTCAGTTTTGTTTGTTTGTTTGTTTGTTGTTGTTTTAAGAAGTACTGGGGAAGCCACGTCTGTTTTCCTGAGGGTAGGTTTTTTGTCTTAAGTGACTTGTGTGATGGAGACAGACATACTTAGGTTTGCATTCTGGCTCTATCACTTTGAGCCTGTGGGGCCAACCCTGCCTCAACCACATGAGCTACAGGTCTGCCAAGCACTGAAAATGAAAATAAACCTACCCTATTAAACTTTCTGCTAATAAAGTCAAGATTTGTGAATCCATTCAATGTATATCAGAAATTGATCTATAATATATTTGATTTTTTAAGATGATAAAACATAATGAACACAGAGGTGGCAAAAGAAAAATGTAGAAAATTTTAAAAAATATTATCTAAACGTAGTATGCTAGTCAAAGAGAACCAAAACAAGAGCAAAATCACAGGCAAGTCTGAATCAAATGATGTTCTTCAGAATTACAGAATCCATCCTTTCTTTTTTGTCCCAGGAATTGTTATTTTGTTTCTGATGAGCCAATATTTCTTTCTTATTCCGATTGGAAATTACACTTTAGATAGAATTAAGACTATTAATCAAAAACATGTATTTTCCAAATATCCAGACTTTCTGGTTTAGTTTCTTATACCAATACCAGTACTACCTGGTGATGGATAAATTTTAGGGAAGAATGAAAATGAAAGTCCACATTAACATATGATCTCTGAAATGAAAATCAATAATGGGCTAAAGAAACACTCTTGTGAGTCTTTTCCTACAGATAAGACACACAGGTACAGTTGCAAATGATAATGCAGACAATCCCCTTTATTATAAAAGTTGGCAGTATAACCATTCCAAAGGTAACAGACATATACAAAGTAACAGAAAATGTTTTTTTTAAATGTTCTCTTCAAACTAAAATTTAAAAAAAAGAGAGAGAAATATGTTTTCTTTAGTGAACTACTGTGCACAGTAAACAATTTCGTTGGTGCCAGTGGCAAGCACACAGCTATTTCAGGCTTCTCTGCTAGGGAGATATTTTCCGGTATTTGTGCTGTGTATTGTTAGCCCATCTGAGAGCTTGTCCCTCGCCCCTTTTATCTTTTTTGAAGCAAGTCTAATCGTATTTTCCCATGGGCAGAGAGACAGGAGATTTGTGTTTTCCTCTGTGGCAGATGCACCCCAAGGATCACTCAATAATCAACTAGTCAAAATATATAAGTCTCTTCATTGCTCTTTCTTAACCTCCTTGATAAATCTGCTACTTTCGACATTCATTTTCCTAAATTTTTTGTCATCTTTTATTCTTAAGTTTTCCTTTTGTTATCTTCAACTAATCTGTTTGACCCTCAGATGTTCCTCCCACGTTCCTCCATGACAACTTCTACTCAGTTTGGGCTCCCGTGTTAGTTTAGGTTTGTGTGAAGGACAAAGGAATTTTGTCCATACAGCAGAAAAAGGTGTTGTCCTGTCGCACACTAGCTGTCACAAATGATACAGAGGCTGAAACTATTTTTGGGGAGATAGTGAATGATGTCAATAGTAAATAATTTCAACTATAAATCGTTCTCTTGTCTTTGTCAGTTAAAAACTGGTCTGCTTTTTTAAAAAAAATTATTGGATACCCTTTCATATCTCAAGTATTATTGGAACACCTCTTGGCACTATTCCCATTTCCAGAATTCCCTTTGTCCTTAACACACAAGAAATACAGGCATTTTTAAAGAAATATAATGAAGGTCAGTAATTTGGGGCTCACTTCTCTAAAACTAAATTCAACTTTCAATTGGGCTCATAAAATTGAGAGTATGTTCCCTACTGCTTTAAGAAAAAAAAGCCTGAAGAGAATAAGAGATGAAGATTTATTTCACTGCTTTTACTTTGCAGCTTTTTATTATTACATTTCCTGTTAATTCTATTGAAAAATCCATACTTTGTTTGAAAACAGATTTCATTAGATTTTCAACCTATATTAATGTTTCCCACCACTTAAAAAATATCACATTATTGTATTTTAGCTCTTTTGGCTGAGGATAGGGGAGGAGAATGTGTTCTCTTGCAGCCTTGAGCACCTATTTCATGGAAACTGGCAAACACAGGAAGTATGCAAACATATTAAAAATATGCGTTGTACTCACTTTTTAAAATCTAGTTTTCCCAGCACTAGGCAAAGTGTTATACAAATAAAAATATGAATTGGATGAACATGGGTTTTAATTATCCAACCCCATTTTCTCTGAACTGAACACCAACTTTTTTTTTAAATATAGACCCCAAGTGAATTTGATTAGTACCAGAAAGACAGCCAAAGACATAAAGATGATCAAATAACTGGAGAATAAAGCAGAATGCAGATACTTTGATATAGTTGAGAGAGGTTAAGTAGAAATTCAAGAAACAGAAATATTTAATTTCTACCAAAGAAGCAGAAAATTAAATTAGATCAACATGGGAAAAGGAATGGAAGAGAAAACATTATATAGAAACAAGATCACTCCACATCAATCTCCAAAATCAACTTTGTCATTAGAATTAGAGTAAATAACGATGGAGACATGTTTAGTTCAATCTAATTAATATTTATATAGCACCTATTATGGGAAAATTATGTGCGTCTGAAATTTGAATTAAAATATGTTCTCTTCACTAAGGGGATTTCTACCTCCCGTAAGGAATGCCAGAAATGCATAAGCATTCAAAATTCAAAAAAGAATATGCTCAGCCATTCCTAGGAATAGAACAAATAAATGAGATGTGGGAAGAGTAGTTCCCTAATAAAGTCCATTATAAAGTTAGAAAGTCCTATCATGGAATGTCAGCAGAAAGAGGAAGATTAGAAAGTGGTTAGGTTCATATTCTCTAAATGTGGAAACTGAGGACCAGAGATGTTAGCAGCCAAACTTCAAGGTAGCAGTATTTGGTGGCAGGACTGTCTGACCCAGGAACCCAGATCTTGAAGCTCCCAGTGTGCCATATTGTCATTGAGCTCAATTTTTACATTATACTTAAAAATCAAAACATATTCAACTACCTTCTGGCGAAAATGTATTTGGTTATTTTGTATTGTCAGCACCTCAGTGAAGTTCATGGATCTCCCCCAGTCAACACAGAAAAGATTTATTAATTGGTTTACTTTTACAAATGTGGCATGAATTCAGACAAAGAGCCAAATCAGTATAGAATTTTCCAAGATCATTGCTCCCTCCTTCAAGCAAAAGCTTTGCATTAAGTTGGTAGTTAAAAATCCAAATTATTGTGAACCAAAGAAGTGTTGAACATGGAGAAATGAGCCTAAAGGAAAAGAAGATTTTGATTATGAAGAACTGAACACAACCTGATAAACAGGGAAAATAAATTAGAAAAAAACAATTCATCCCTGAAAATAAATGAGACAAAATTTACTGTTTCCCTCTCATCGAATTATGTTTGTCTGGTTATTACCTCATTTCCTTCCTTGGAGATGATCCTCCAGAGGTGGCACTGAGGTAAGGTCTAGAGTTCCCAGGGACCGTCTCCTTCCCTGAGGTAAGCTCCCCACGTCTTTGCAAATCACAGCAGATGCTCTTGCTACTTCGCCTAGGGAGGACCCACTGAAAAGAGCCCACATCCAGGAAAATCACAGCACAGGCAAGTTTGCCTCGGGCACTCCTCTTTTTCCTACCCTTACCCCTTGTTCTTAGTACCTAATGCCCTCCCATGGTCCACTGGTTCTAGGAAAGCAGATCTCTCTGAGGGCGCAATGCATTTTAATGTGAAGTCCCCCAGTTTTTTACCAGTCTTGGGAGAATGAGTATTTTAAGAGGATCCCAAGAAAAGAAATTTAAAAAATACAGTTTTTCAAAATAGAGGATACTGCAATGGGAGAGAAATTTCTGACCTGCCTGCCTCAGAAGAGGGGTTTTCAAGCTTCTTTCCTCAAATACCGCCTAAAAGAATTTGGAAAATCTGTGTCATTCATATATTTTTAAACTATGAACAAAACATTTGAGCAGGTCTAAATTCTTATGGACAACATAATCTTTAGCATATTATTTAAGTATTACAATTTTAACATAGAACATCACACTTCCAAATACTTGAAATATACACAAAAAGTTCTTAGCAGTCAGAAATTTATCATTCCTTTCTCTCCTTAAACTTGCATTATCATTTCACTTTTTCAACAATTTTTTTCTAATGTAAAATATATTTTGCTCTAATTTTTTTTATTAATCAAGCTTTCATACTTTCCTGCAACAGCCAAAAAAATAGTGTATTGAAGTGTTTTTACAATTTTATTTTTGGAAACCAAAAGCGCTAAATGTGAAAACAAGAGTTTTGTTTTCAGTATTGCAGTCGTTACTAATGCACAACTGGTCAAAACAATATAAATCTATTTGATAGGTATGAATTAAACAGAAAAATTCAGCTTGTATTGGAAATGCATGTCTTCATGAGATGTATGGTGCTTTCATTCTTCAATAAGTACAAGTATCCATAGAGAAATACTACTTGTTATCAAAATGAGGGATTTAGAATCTATTTAATTCTTATTTTTTATTTTTACACTTGTTTACATAAACAATTAGTTGAGAATGCAAGAAGTTTTGCTATGATAATGTCTCTTAATTCATTGAACTACCTCTGAGCTACATGACAAAAATCACCACAGCCCAACAATTCAACTGAGTACTCCTTCCATTGTTAGAAGCAAAGAATTGGAATCAAATTCACTTGCAAATGGGCTTCTTATTAAGCATTTAATATTATTCATTTTTTTAACATCTACAACAATATTTCCACTGGTACCCTTATGTGATATCCTAAAGGTTTTTATGCCCTGAGACACTGCACCATTTTTCAGGGAAATCACAGGCATCTGTTAAGCAGTCAGTGCTCAGACATCACCTACCCCCACCTTCTTCTCTGGGGAAGTCACAAACACACACTAAGCAGCCATCCTCCTGGAGCAAGCAGTCCCAGATGCTAATCAGAGCGAGAATTTTCAGTGGCAGGGCCCCCACTCCTCGAGAAGTATAAAAAACACACTCAACACTGTAGACTTATCTCTCTTCTCCAGACTGCAGTGAGATGCATTTTGTTGCCATCTACCAACCCAGACTGGGAGCAGTTTGGGCACCCCAGAAGACCAGTGGCGATGAGACTTTGTCCCTTGCTCTTTTGGACTCTTAGTACTGGATAAGTGACGAGGAGATTATTTGCCCTTTCTGGTCTCTTTATTTGTGCAAGTAAAAAAGGGATAATTTGTTGAAAGTTTCTGTTGTACCTCAAACCTGTGTTCCCATGATGCACCATTGTAGCAGCTTGCTCCACACCATTGATTCTGGATAGGTAAGAGATTTTCCTTTCTTTTGTAACATGGGAGAAATGTGATTGAGAAAGATGGGAAAGGAAACTAAGCATGCCTTCAGGTGTATTCACATGCATTCAATTTTAGGAAAGAGTATATATAGAAATTGAGTATCTGGAAAGTAATTCTCTTAAATTCACAGTGCTTCTATAATGCCTTGGAAAATGTTTGTGTTTCCCCAGGGGTACTTACATCCCAGTGTGAAGATCACTGCCTTGTAGTATCACTTAACAAAATAGAGAAGGAGGTAAAATTTGACTTTGATTTCCCTAACTTCCCCATTTTTCTCTTTTGATAATCCTTTTGCCTTCCTTAGATGCCCTAAGGCCTTAAAGTTTCTTATCCTTCCCTTTCTTTCCATTGGGAAAGACCGGAAACTCATTTACTTTAAAGCATGATAACTGATAATCACCTGAAGTGGTACCTATTATACTAGAATTAATGGATTTGTATATAAACATGCATCAACACCTTAATATTAAGGGAATAAACTGTGATTGTGTTTCCAAGGGTTAGTCAAACAGGGTAGAGTTTGAACAGTAACTCTTCCTCTAAAGACACTTAACACAAGATTTTACCTTCTTAAAATCCCAATTTAACTCATCGTTTGCATTCTGGAAGCAATCATAAATCACCTGCTACAAAATATTAAGAATAGCAGCAATGTACAGCAAGGGAAGCATAGAGATTGAAAGGTGATTATTAAGGGGTAAGGCTTTTTTGTCTGTTTATTTATTTATTATTATTATTATTATTGGAATAATGAAATGCTCCAATAATGATTGAAGTGATGAACGCACATCTACGTGATTATACCAAATACCATTGGTTGTACAATTTGGATGGATTGTACACTTTGGATGGATTGTACACTTTGGAAGGATTGTATGCTTTATTAATATGTATCAATAATATTGATTTTTAAAATATTGAAAGCAATGTTATACATCATTTGCTATTCAATGCTCTAGGTTGTCACTGAAAAATGAAGACTTTGCAAAGGACAGAATGTTTAATCTGGGTTCAAATCAGTAGTTTCTAATATTTTGAGGGTCACACACCCTCAGAAAAATACGTGTACTTAAAATTTGATCCCTTGAAGCTCATATGTGGATCCTTCTACAAGTCTGTAGGCTTGAAGGTTAGAAGCTCCACATACTCCAAAGGGGCAAATAGAAACTTGTCAGATAGATGAAGGGGCAAGAGAATGACATGCAGAGGAAACAGCACACACAGTACTCAAACAGAATATTTAGATAACAATGAAGACATGGAGGTAAAAGGAGAATGGTCTGCACTGAGGGGTAGGGGGAGGAGGAATGAAGATGATACAAAGGTAGGAAGCTACAACACAAAGGATCTTAACTAGCTATCACTATCTGTGGGCTTCATTCAATGGCAGAGTTCCTGCAATGGTTAAGGAAGAGTTGCCAAATGTTAAGATTGCTTCTTCCAAAGCTGGCTTTGGTTATAGAGTGAAAGCTGGATTGAAGAGATAAAAGATTGGAGGCAAGTGGATAGTTAAATACTACTGAATATATGTCATAAAAGCTATGATAATGTCACAGACTACACAGTAGCCAAGTAAGGGAGGAATACATTCAAGAAATATTAAGGTGGTAGTATTGACATGATTTCATAACCAGTTAGGTGGGAGATATCACATGGGGCAAGAGAAGTAGAAATTAATGCTTATTTTGCTTCTGTGTCTGAATATGGTAATAAGTATTATGTACTGAAATCTTAGTTTGTGAAATAGCATGCTTAGACACTTTGCATTTATTATCTCTAATCATCACCACCACCCCTCAAGGTCAATTATATTGTCCCCATTTTGCAAAGAGAAAATCGTGCCTCAAAGATGCTAAGAGACTTGCTTTAGGCCACACAGTCAGGCAGTGCCAAAACCATAGTCCAAACCAGGTATTCCTGGTCCCACAACCCACTACTTCATGAAGAGGTAAAGATTTGGGGAAAGAAAAATTACTGTCTTTCTATACTGCTTACAGTTTGCAAAGAATTTACACACAGATTTTTCTCTTTGGGTTTTCAAAAACGTCCAGGAGATAGACAATCTCCATTTTATAGTGGAAAGGAACTTATACAAGTTCACACAGTTCATAAAGGCCAGGAGTAATGGTGAGTCTTCTTTCCAGTCCCCACACTGTCTCTCTGTTATATCATCTCACATTTTTCTTACCTCATAGCTACAAATTGCACTCTTAATCCTAAACAGCTGCCCAGCTTGTGAATGGGAATTAGTCAAAGGGACACCTGGTGAGAATGTAGTGTAAGTTCAGCCCAGCCCCTCTCCAACTAATTTGATCCATGAGTGAATGTCCATACTAATGATGGACATCTGAAAGAAATCCATTCAGTGAGACTGAGAGGCTCTCTCTCTCTCTCTCTCTCACACACACACACTCTCTCTCTCTCACACACACACACACACACACACATACTCACACTATTGATATACTCTGGAAAATGTTAAACAGAAACAGTAGAACCCAATTTTTCTCAAGTCTTGTCAAAAGTCCAGTTTTATTTTATAATCTCATCAGTAACTGATTTCATAGGCTTAAATAATAATATGAGAAATTTAAGTTAAAAGTAAGGAAGAATTTTCTGACATTAGGAATTGCTAAACATAAAAAGGGCTTGCACTAGCGATTGTAGTGTTTCTGCCTTCAAAAGTGTATAGAATAGCAGAGGCTGCCCTTTGCCTGCAGTGGTTTCATTTTGGTTCTAAATGGAAGTAGCCTCTTTGGGAAAGTGGTGGACCAGGTGACCTTTCACAGTCTCTTTTAGTCTCTAAATTGCATTGCTCTGTAATCCTATTAAAGAGATCAAATACATGCAATAATGCCCACTCATTCAGAGGTCAAGCTTCTGGAAACCTCAGGAGCTGATATATAGCCTTAAGCTTAAAAGGAAAAAAAGAAAGGAAGAAAAAGGAAGCTCTCAACCATGAAGAAATATTAACTATCATACTGAGACCATATATTTATTCTACTGGAAAGTTAAATCTACCCTCAGACCTCTTTTAGGCAAGTAGGTGTAAAATAAGACATTAGATAAGGATAATTGTGCAAGAAAGAAACAAATCTAAAAGAACAAATAGAAGAATGAAGGTCATTTTAGAAGATCTGGGTTTAATATATTCCAATAATACCTGAAAGCATCACTATAATGCATTATAACTAAATCATTGTTTTGCTATAATTACCCTAAATTAGCAAGAAAAAGCTTGTATTATTTTCACTATTGTCTGCTTAAGAGGGCAGCAAAATTATTAAAATTTAAAAATTAAGGTATATATGAAAATTTGCTTGTATGAAAGACTTCATTACTTAATTATGTTGGATAAATGTATTTTACTGTCTACTATTTTTGGTAAGCTATCTTGAAAATCTATTAGTAACAGAAAAAAATCAATCTAGACAATGAAAAGGAAATTCTCTACGATGATGAGTGTTGTTTTGAAGAGTGGAATGCTGATTGCTTGAGTTCCTCTTCCCATTCACTGAACACCTCTAGTAACATTTTGTGTAATAGGTTGCTTTTAGATATGTATTCCTCATAAGCTCATTCTTTACTTAGCTTTCAAAATAATTATTTATTTATATGCCACCTTGTCTGAAAAATAAATAAGGAAACTAAGATGAAAAAATAGCAGTAGAAAAAGTAGTTGAATCCAGGTATAAAATTAGAACACAAACTATACACTATTAGATCCTGTCCTATTGCAAGAAGTGGGCATAATTTGTTATGCTTTTTTTTCTTATTATCAATTCAGCCTCACCACCAGCTTTTCTAAGCTCTTCTCTCCATTACACAGAAGAAGTTGAAAATATAGTTCTCAAAAAATCTCTTTGTCATATTGTCCAGGTTAGAACCTTCCTTTGAGAAGCATGCACGTGGATTTGGAAGAAAAAGGACAGGACGGAGCAGAAATTAGATCGACGGCAGCTTCCTATTGAACTTTTGAGAATAACTCACTTTGCTATTTACATTGAATTCTTCAGTAGTGGCCTTTCTGACCTTCACAGTCACAGATTTTCCAGCAGTTGTGCAAACCTCTAATTCTAAAATTATAATCCTTCATTGTTGGAAAATGTAGACTGGATTCTGTTTTTCTGCCCAAATCCTGGTGAATATAGATTCAGAGGCCAAAGTAGAGGGAAATCCTACTAATTGTTTAATTCACAGTACCCGTAAGTAACAATGTCCACGCAATGAATTGGCTGAAACAACAAGAATTTATTGGCTCACAGTTTGGAGACTAGAAGTCTAAAATCAAGATATCAACAAGGCCACGACTTTTCCCAGAGTTGGTAGCATTCTGAGGACCATCACATGCAATCTCTCTATCTCCTCGCTGACTTCTGATTTCTGGCTTCTATGACTGACTGTGTCTGAATTTCCTATCTTTCTAAGGCTTGCAGTCATACAGATTAAGGTCCACCCTGATTAAATGTGGCCTCATCTAAAAAGGATCTGCAAAGGTCCTATTCACAAATGAATCCACACAATCACTAATAATAGTTTTTTCAAAGGTCTTATTTACAAATGAGTTCACTCCCACAGGAACACAGATTAAGACTCGAACATGTCCTTCGTGGTGTACATAATTCATTCCCCAACAAAAAACAAAAGCAAGTCATTTGCTCAAAAGAAATCCAGTCTTTCCTATTATAGAATACTGAAAGCAATTTATCCTGGGAATTCTCATAAGGGTCTATTGAACAAGTGCTTGACATGATTTTTACAATATATATGATAGCATTTTCTTATGGCTGTTTCTTACAATGTCCCTCAACACAGACTGATGGCATAAATCCAAAATGCAATTCTGTGCAAGCAACTCTACAAAGGGCTGAAACAATGCAGAACAATTGTGCTATTCTCTGATGGTCTGTTTTAATCCAAACACAAAATTTAGAACAACTGGAAAGGTAGATTTAAAGTATACCTTCAGGAAATTTTTATAAATATTATTTTTCATAGTACAAGAAAATATTTCCAGGATGAGGCAAAAAGAGAATAGAATTTGTGAACTTTTACATACTAGACCATGATTTGTAAGCCTGGATAAAGTCAGCCTTAAGGTCTTCATTTCTTCTACTTCATCCATGAAATTCATCCTCCAAGTATATATCAAAATCTCAGAATCTTTCTTTATAATATGTTCCAATGGACAGCACTATAAAGAGAAGTTTTTAATAAAATTTAAACTTGAAAATTTCCCAGATGACCTTTTTACTAGCCTTGCCAAGATTATTTTTCCTACCTGGCTGTCCTTGTCAAATCAGACACTAAAAGAATAAACCTCAGCATTGAGCTAATAAAACTACTATCCATTTATCATCAACTTTTGGCAAGAATGAAATAGGTAGCATTCACAGATAACTGAAGATCAGCACCAGATTGAAAGTCCTCCAACCTCTTTCTTTTTTTTCATCCCCTTTATCTTTCTCACCAATGGTCTAACAATCCCTGGAATATCTCTGCCAAGTATTCACAATTAAACTGGAGAATAAAACGGTCACTTTCTACACAATCCAAAACTTACAAATTAGGATGATAGTATACAAAAAGAGACTACCTATAACAGCTTCTGAGCATTTGATGTTAAGGCAGAGATAGGAATACAATTGTCTCCAAATAATTTTATCGATCACTACCATGGCTTTTTTTTTTTAATAAGTAAGTTTAGTAAGAAAATTCCCATGTTGATATATTGCCTGTCCCTAAGGAAATGACCTATAAGACCTCCTGAATGGCTTCAGCCATAAAACCCAATGCCATTCCTGGCTTTCAAGTAAGCCAAAATAATTATTAATTCCTTAAACAACTATTTTTTGAAGATCTGCTATGTGCTTAGTGTTGTTTCAGGCTTTGACACAGCAGTTAGGTTAGCCAAGCATGTAAAAATCCCTCATTCTTGTAGCTTACATTGTATTGAGAGAAGAAAGATGAAAAAAAAAAAGCAAAATTTGTAAAAAAAAAAAAAATTAATGGTAGGTGCTATGAATAAAAAATGAGCAATAAAGTTAGATAGAATATATAGAAATTACAAGGTGTCTTAGTTTGCCAAAGGGCTATCTATGCAAAGTACCAGAAATGGGTTGGCTTTTATAATGGGAATTTTATTTAGGGGAAAATCTTACAGTTCTGAGGCTGTGAAATTTTCACATCAAGGCATCAGCAGAGGTTATCTGCCGGCAGATCCTGCAGATCCTTGACTCATGTGGTGAGGCAAGATGGTAGGTCTGCTGGTCTCTCTCCACTTTCTCCAGGAGCACAGCTATGAGCAATCAGGCATTTCTCCCTGGGCTTCATCTCCTTGTGCCTCTTGGTGCTTCTCTGTCTTTCTGCAGCTGTAGGCAAACCCAGAGTCCTCTCTCTCACATGGCTGGGTCAAAATCTCAGACTCCCTTTTCCTGTCTCTCTTTCTCTGTGTCTCCATTTTATATCAGATCCAGCAAGAGGGCGGAATCACATAGACCAATGTCACTGGCCATAGACCAATCAAAAGGATCTCACACACACAGGAATGGATTAGTTCAAGAATGTAATCTTTTTCTTCCAAAAACATTGGGGTGATAGCCACATTTTCCCCAATCTCGGGGACACAGTTTAAAACTCCTTAGTATGAGGGTGGTAGAAACATTCTCCCTAATCTCTGGCATAGAAGCCCAACCCCCTCAGAACAGT